>JAJJMA010157461.1:0-17857 GCA_023529015.1 Papaver nudicaule | reverse complement strand
TTGATTTAGATCACATGACATGCAAGTTTCAAAACTCACGATTTATATAATTTTCAAAAAGTGATTCTGGTTTCAAAGTTCAACAAAGTAATTTGTTGGCTAATGTCAATGGAATACTTAAATTACACCTCTTAAGAGGAAAAAGGTAAGCTTTCTATAAGTATTGGTATTTCGACAGTTTTTGCCTTAGAGAATGCCATTGTACATTGGTTTCACCTATGTTTTTTCTTTTTTTTTTTTTGAATGTAAGGCCGAAGCCCTTATATATTCATTATAAGTATTTGTAGAGTACAAAAGGAGCTCAAGGCCGTCTCATGATAGATAACTGTAACTATCCATGAGACATACAAAAGTTTTGTTACAAAACACAGATTACAACTGAAATCCAGCATACTGTAGAAGGTGACGTAAACGTCATAGCCTTCGTACACCTTGGCCATCCAAAGGAGTGGCCTGATTTGTTGAGAAGTAGCCTCACCACACTTCAGAGAACGGTGTGGGAGTAGAGAACCTGCAAACATAGCTAAACGGCCACCACCAAGAGTAACACATAGTAGTAAGTACATATTAAACAAGGCTAACCAACCCTTAGTGAGCATAACCTGCACAGAGGATTAGTTATAAGTTTTTTTTTTTAATGATATTTCTAGTTATATTTTTGATCGATAAAAAAAGATGTATTGGCTTGTACCACCTTATACAGTTACAAAGAAAAATAAAAAGAAGAACGAAAGTAACGAGCTACATCCTAGTTTAAAAAGAATCGAAGTATAATAAAGAGAGGGTATGAAAAGGCTTGTATCACTTTACAAAGTTACAAGGAAAAATGAAAATAAAAACTACGAAAGTAACAAGTTTTTTTTTCTTGAAAGAACGGAGTATTTCACTAGGGATCAAGCAACATTACAAGAAGATGTTACAGTTCTTGTGTATCAACTCCATTTTTATCCTCTCTGGTAATCTGTTGCAAGAAGTAAGGGGTGATGTAGTCCCAAATGTGCGATGAGAGATTTAGTGGTTGTTGTTCTTGTTTCTTAACTACTTGGTTGGCAAGTTCATCTGCAGCTCTATTTGCTTCACTATAAGCATAGGATATTTTGACCAAAGGGAAGAGTTGAAGCTGATATTTAATTTCTTATAGCATATTATGTACGTACTATGGAGCTTCGTCAAAGGAAAGTAACAAACTACTGCCTAGTTTAAAAAGAATCAAAGTTTTTTCTTATTATTATTTTTTGGCCAATCAGTTTGGATATTCTGAAAAATCGGAGATTCAAATTCCTTAAAAACCAAACACCAAACAAAGAGCATTTATTTGGATGGATGCTGCAACAAACTACCACTGAAATCATGCTGCCTATTTTGCTGAGAAAGGCTCCATGAGTAAAGCATTGGGTTAAAATCATGTGGTGTAGTGAATTGGTAATGTAAATTTTCTTTGAAATTGAGACCAAAAGTTACCTGCAAAATTATAATGTGAAAAACTTGGTTCACAGATTCCTCCCGATAACAAAAGAGACACCCTCGTGGAACATTAACTCCTCTCTCTGTTAACATGACCTATTAGGAAGACTGTTGTGAGCGAGCGACCACAAGAAAAAATTTATATTATGAGACAATTTATCTCTCAAAATGAGCTTGAACATAGGCAAAAGAATTTGATCATTTTGATCTGATCAAACATATTATATGTTGATATTACTGTCAAGAGTCCGTTCAATTTTATCTTCTTCATGTTTGTTCGTAAGCTCCTTTGTAAACCTAAAAGCTCATTTCTTGCTGCAACATTTAACCTCAATGGTAAGGCCGAGCACCAGTTACATGCATCTTCCACTAACATATCAGCTACATTTCTGCTTTTGGCTCTGGAAACAAAAAACTAATCTTTGCTACAACAGAATCTCAAAGAGCCACTTGTCCTTCAGAAAACGGATATCACTATCAGAGTTTACTTTGAACTTAATGTAACTCCAAAAAAAATAGAGTTGCACTGCATAATTCCCTTCGAAACTGATCTTCCATAATAACTTTTTGTATCTTAGAAAACCAACACACAGTCTCGGCACTGCACTTCTGTAAAATAGCGTCTCTCCACTGAACCCCCTTTTCTTAGACTTTTAATACCCAAGCCATCAAATTTCCCTGTTTTGCACAGAGTCTCCCATTTAACCAGGTGAAATTTCTTCTTACCCTTGCTTTCATTCCATATGAAAATTCCCATAAGTTTTTCCAACTTCTTTACTACTTGAAGCTGGTGTCACAAACAAAGACATCCAATAGAAAAGTAAGCTAGCAAGTACATTGTGAAAAAGTATAATCTTTCCAGTTCTCTTTAATAAAGGTTTTCTCTATCTTACTAGTCTCACAATAAATCTGTCAATTACTTTATCCCACTTTGCCACTCCATTATTTTTGTCTCCCAAAATTAAACTCACATATGTAGTAAGAAGTTGACCAGTGTAGTAACACAAAATAGAAGAAAACAGTAAGATCACCATCATACCCTACACCATAGAACTGACTCTTTGCATTTTCAGGCCAGTTAGTTATTCACATGAAAACAATTTAAAAAAAAAAATTTACTTGATCAACATCAATATCCATGAAAATTAAAGGGTAAACTTTCTAAATTATACAAGAAAGAGCTTCTCCAACTAGCAAAAAAAAAAAGAGGTGAATGGGTGATGAAGAGTCCCCTTGTCTAATTCATTATCTTGATTTGAAATGCTTTGCTGCGGAGCCATTAAAATACAGCACATCACCTAACCACCTCCTCCATTTTTATCCACATCCCATAAGAGTCAAAATTTCCTCCAAAAAGTCCCAATTGACATGATCGAAAGTCTTTTTAAATTCCACCTTGCACAACAAACCTGGTTTACCACTTTTGAATTTGGGATCTATCAAATCATTTGCGACAAGCATACCATCTAAAATATGTTTTTTTTTTTAAATAAATAAAATAAAAGCACTTTGTTTGGAAGATATAATGCTAGGTAATGTGGATTTGAAACTTTCTGCCAACACCTAAAAACTATCTTGTATACACCATGCACTGAACTGATAGGCCTGAGATCCTTTATAGTATGTTGTTATTTTATTTTAGGTTTGATTGTTATTATTATTGGTGCAAAAAAAAAAAATAGAGACGAATGTCAGCCTATTTTTGGAGCCTTCTTAAAAATATGTATCTAACATATCTGGCAGTGAAAAATTATGGTAATTACTTAAACTTCTAACTAGAAAGAGAAGTTAGGTTAATTCTTCTTTATGTTGTATCATCAAAAGGGAAAAAAATGAAAAAAAGAAAAAAAAAAGTTAGGAATAACTACCAAAAAGCACAAATCCAACCAAATAATTAATTGTAGTTTTATGTTATAATCCATACCCAACAAACAAAATAAAAACAAGCGTTAGGTAGTAGGTATGGATAGAGGGTTTTTTGCTATGAGGATCGTATCCCTCAGAGTTAACTCGGTCTCTCCCAAGTTTTTACACCTTTTACTTTCGCAGCCTTCCGCCACCATCAACAGCTCTTACCACCACCACCGCCACCACGACACAACCATAACAATCACATCCAGAACACTCGCCACAATCAACACTCCATAACTCAGCCATAATTATCACCATCGAAAATCCCTACCACCACCACTTAACCCACCATACAACCATTACAACCGCCTTGATAATACACGCCACGGTCGACACCAGCTAAATTCTCCACTAATACAATCTTCACAAAACCCCCAATTCGTTCTTCCGGCGAGATCAGAAGACATCTGGAACGTAGATTGATTTCTGAGTCAGTGATTTCCATTCTAATCTACATCGGCTCCTTCCCATGTTTGTTGCTAGATTTTATTCAATCTTTTGGATGGCGGAAGAGTACAACTAGTACTGGGTATCTTCTTAAGTTTTTTTTATCAGGTTTCAGTGTAGATTTTATGTGTTAGTTGTTACCTGAGTCCATTAAATTCCTTATCAACCAATATTCTCAGGTTCTTCCTTCTTCTCTTTTTCCTCTACTATCTTTTGTTTTGTTATTTCTTAGTCTGGTTGTTTATTTTCTTTCGATTTAAATCCAACTTCTGTCTTGTAAGTAGTCTTTATTAGTTTTTACACCTCCTCCACTGTCAAATCTATGATTGTTAACTGTCTACAACCTTGTCCGAGTTTTCTTGTATTTTTCGTTTCTCCCTTCTCATCATATGATATTTCAAATGTGTAGAATCATCAGCTGCATCCTTGGATGTCTTATTCTATGTCCTAGGTTAATTGTTTCAATTAACTTTAGATCCTCTGCCTAATTTCCGGTTATATAAGGTTCTTGGTCCTATTTAGGCTTTTTTCTATTTGTTTTTTGTTCTATTCAGGTTATCCTTCATCTCTTTTACCCCTTTCATTATTCTTCTTCCCTCTAATTATCTTTGGCACACAAGAATTGATCTAGGAGCTGGTTTTGTCAAAACATCAAGTCTTGCTAGTATAAAAACGTATTTTATTCAGCAATATCCAATTGATGTGTTCTGCACAACGGTTTGGATTTATCTATGTTATCTTCATCAATTGGTAGGCCGCAAGTTTGGTGTTGATCTATTTATGGTTAGGGATTTAGGTGATACTTCTTTTGCTGTTTCTGTGTGGATACTTTTTGGAAAACCCCGAGTCGCCTCAATTCTTGTCGTGTCCGTGTCACAGTGATATGTCCCTATTTTCCTTACTTTATCGGTCTCGATTGCTGACTGTGTTGACTCGTTCTAGGAGATGTTGTGCCACAACAAAACCAAACGTTTCTCAACCCACCAAACACATGTATGTGGGACATGCTATCAGACATGTCAGGTCCATGCACTGCCATCTACAAACTTTCTCAGGCATATGTGTCAACTGGTGGTTCAATTCTATGGCTCCTACTAAAGACAGTTTTCAGCAACTCTCTTTTGTTTATCCTTGTCTCTTCACACATGAGTCTCCAGATATGGATAAGAAGGAAAACAAAAATTTGACCTTCTTACGCTTGCATACACATGTGTACACCAAGCAACGATGGAACTTTCAGCTACAAACAATGTTAGATAAAACCCGTGTTTCTAAGCGAACCCTTTTAGGAGAGGTTCACATCACATGGTCTCTCCTTATCTCCTGTGCCAAATGAGTTGCTCCGTCTCGCACTATCATTGGATTCCATATACTTTCACAATACTTTTTCGACCTCCTTACACGCTTTCCTTTAGGTTTCAATGTCAGTTTAGTTTGGTTGTCGGCGTTTCTTTCTGTAGGGTTGTATTTGTGTTTATTTGTGTTGTTTTAATCGTTACTGGGTCAATTAAAAGGTCGGTTTGGGTCTTGTGTCAACAGTCCATGGTACCAGCTTCTCAGTTTGGTTATGTCTGTTGTTATGTCTATGTTAATATCTGCGTCAAGGATAGTTTCTTAGTTTTTGGTGGTGTTCTGCTCTCACATTCCTCACTGTAATGTGGAGAGTTGCTATCTCAAAATATCAGGCCACTCCTCTGGTTGGCCACGGTATATGAAGGCTATGACTTCTTCGTCACCTTCCAAAGTATGCCAAGTCCTTATAGAGTCTGTCAGTGTTATGTAATATATCTCTTTTGTGGGTCGTGGATTCCCTGTGATGGGTTGTGTGTTCGGGCATTGAGTCTGTGTTGTACTATGCATATGATCCTTATCAATATATAACTGGCTTTAGCCTTTTCTTCAAAAAAAATAAAAAATAAAAAAAATAACCAATGTTCTTTTGCAGAATTAGTGTCCAACTTAGGGACTCGAAATAGATACCAAGAAAGAATCTTGAATCCTGATATACATTATGTCAGAAAATTATCTTTTATAATTAGTAATCCTTCAATTTACATCTAGATGAAGTCCTAATTATTTAAAATAGAGATTCTGCTTTGTGCAGCTTTTTCTAAATTACTTTAGATGCGGCAAAATACAATTCTCAAAGTCAAGTCAATTGCTTGATCCAAATACAACCACTTAGTCAATTAACTGATTAGTGGAATTAATTTTATTTTCTTTCGTAATAATTGTTTTCTTACAGACCTAGTTCTAAACATTCTCTTTGGGTTCTCTAAATTATACTCTCTTTGTTCCATAAAAATGGGTATTTTGGTGTTTGCACGATTTTTAAAGATATAAGGAGAGCGGGAAAAGTGTAAGAATTTTTTCAATCTTTCCTTAATTAAAATCTGATTATATTAGCTAATAATAATTCCACATCATCAACGATATTAACCTTTGGATATACGAAAAGCAAAGGCTACAATGATATATATGTAGATTATTGTATTCGTATTTCCTAGGAATTGGGTAATTTGCATAGGTTTCAAAGATCGGGACATGATTTAGTGTATTAAGATGTTGACATAGCTTTCAAAAGTCGGGACATAATTTGGTGTATAAAGATGTCGACTAAACCGTTTTTTTTTTTTTTTTCGAAAGTCAGATCCAGGCCCCTACTCGAATCATACCAACCGGCTTGGCCCACTGACAGTCCTAACCCGATACACCCAACTATATTACTACACTATTAAAAAAAAATTACGATGGCGACGAACCTCTGACTTCCTCCTTACTAAAGTTGATGGGAAACCACTTAGCTATAAGCTTGGACCCTACATCTTGGAAATTACTTATTTAGGTTTTTTCATAATTATCCTTGCTTAGGTTTTCAAGAAATTACTATGCAAGGCTTAGATTGCGTAAATTTTTACATAAACTTTATAATTTGCTTTAAAATACTAATGTGGCCAATTTGTTCTTTAGCAGTGTTCAGCCGTTGTTTTGTACACTGATATTGCTATGTTTGTTTCTTAACTCAAAAATCCTGGCTCGACCACTAACTGCACAGCAAACACGTTACTTCTGCTGGAATATTAGTTGGGCAATGAGAGATCAGTTTGAAGAGCATTTGAGGAGCTGGAGAATGGCGAGTTTGAGCACCAGGAACTACACGATTTGGACCCTACTTCCATTTGTCATTATATGGCAGCTATGGAATGAGCGAAATGCAAGATTCTATGAAGGAAAAAGAAGAACTAATGATAATTTAATTGCTGCAGTAAAGCTGGACCTGTGCCTATGGTGCTTGCAGCTAAACATACTGAAATACTACTCAATTACCCAGATTCTATTCCATTGGGAATCCATAGTTGCAGTCTAGTTTAGTCTGCTTTGGTGCTGTTTTGGGTCTGTGACTTTTGTCATAGTTTTGCTGTAGATACTATGTACATAAAACTCTGTACATATTTTCTCTTTATAAATCTATCCTTACTTATTCTAAAAAAAAAACACGTTACTTCTGCTGGTTAGTCTTTTTTTTTTTTTGACGGCACTCGGAAAGCTAAGCACACAGAGATGGAGCCTAAGATACGTGAAAGATAGTTATCATTCTTTGAAAATCTAAACTAGTGCGACGAATTTGAAGAGATCTATTCTTGCTAGATAACGTAGCAGTGTTCAAATTCGCATCACCGAAAGTGTTTATAATTTGAAACCTCAAGCAAATCAAGCAAGATTGCTTGTGGGCATGACGCTACAATTACATCATTCCACAAAGAGGCTGCCCGGTGACCCCTTAAGCAGTTTCGGTTATCTATCCTATGCCCTGTTCGGGTTTGTACGGCACAATTCGTTGTTCTGCACGTGATTTTTTTATGCATTTTGTTGCCGCGGTTTTCATTCCCTCTGCCCTTTTTAAATAATGCTTTTGTTCCAGTTCAACCTGGTCTCCCACGCCGACACGTGGGGGCAGATAATTCGACAGTCATCTGAAGTTCTCAACAAAAGGTTATATGTCGTTGACTAGACAACTGCGGGAGACAATCTGCATGAGAATAATATAGGGAGAGAGAGCGTGGGAGGGCTTGGGGGGGAGGGGAGGAAAGAAGGGGCGGAGGAGAGGGAGGGAAAGAAGGCAGTGGAGAATGGAGATGTCTTGTGCTTGATGCACTCAGTAGGAGACTGGGAAGGAGTGGTTGGTGAATGTCTACGTGAGAATGTGTGTTGATTGGGAGACAATGAAACTAATATAATGGTTATCTTAATTCATCCATCCGTTGACATTCTATTATTAAATTTTAGTAACTATTTTTGTATGATTTTGATTAGTTGTTGTTTTTCATACAGTAATCAAATGTAAAGTTATTTTGAAAAGAAAAACTATTTGTTAATCTTGGTTGTTGTTTAATCTCTCTTTCTTTTCACCTGCTGACCTGCAATGCACACACGCAGCAGCTACCAAGCACACATCAAATCTTCACTTCAAATCCTTGTTTTCCTCTCTTGTCTCCCTAATCTCCCGTCTAATCCCATTTTCTCTCTTTCTATCTGTTTGTTCCGTTTGAGATTTTGTACTTCTTGTGGGCCATAAAGCTATTATGCTCTGTAGATTGGGATGTGGATTTGTACGAACAACAATGCTTCACTCACGATTTATAAAAGGTACCAGGATTAACAGGGTACCATTTGCATTTTCTGACGGTCAGGATCGATATTTTGTCTTATATGTAAATGGTACCTCTGCTAATTTTGGTACCTCTTTATAAATCATTTGCTTCACTGACCGAGGGTTTTCTCGGAAAGCATCACGTGAAAGAATTTAAAACTGAAGGTGCTAGGGAGACTAGAGCATTTGACACGAGCATTTGACACCACTATATGTTATGATTGCATTAGTGCATTTTCCTACCCATCCCACCCCCAACTTGGAAATGCACGGGTCCGCTTTTGTCATTGACTAAAGCATTTTCATTTTAACGATCCGGTATTCACATGGCATTCTCGATTTAAAAATGGTGGTGTTAACAATCCGGTATTCACAAGACATTCTCGATTTAAAAAATTAGGCAGTGGATTCCGGTTTTTTTCTCGCACAGGTTTTTTCCAGAGAATCCTTCAATCAACCAAACATTAGCGTTGTATGAGTGTTTGTTATTTAGTTGATATACTCATATGATATGAGTTCAAATTTTCTTTTCTACTTTTTGTTTTCCCGGGAGATTGGTTTTTAAGCATAAAAGAGTTACCTTATTCGCGATATCAGGTAACGTAATATCATAATCACTGAGGTTTATACAATACATAAATTTTAGTGATACTGGTAGACTGATACTAATCAAGGTTGATCGCTAATAACATAGTAGATGAAATTCGACTTCTATTTTAATTTGGTTTTTGTTTCGTTTGTCTTGCAAATTGGTTGTCAAGTCACACTTATAAAAAAATATCAGATATTATTAGAACAAATTTTAATAAACATTGGAATTTGGACATTAAAATGATACAAATTGTTAAGGATACATATCAGACTAATACGAACTAGTATGAAGGAATATTGAAGCAATAGAAAATCAAAATACGCAAATGCCAAGTACATTAACAATCAAAACGCAACTAAAAACAACATACTCGGTACAAGATCGAATTTTTAACAAGGAAAAGGAGAAGGAATTCCGAGAAACGATTGAATACAAGAATAATATGAATAGAATCGATTAATTTGGATAAAAGATGGTCTTCGTAAGATGTATTTACCATTTAGTTTGTCTTCTTGAGAAAGTTGCTTCAATAAAAGTGGAGTAATCTACCCAAAATCTTGACTGGAAAACTGAAAACTCCGACTACATTATTATACCAAGCCTGGAGAGGATGACAATATTAGAATTTCTCGGTTGAGACCACTGGTGTTGGTATGTCAAGTCAGTTATTAAATGTAGATGCCAAAATTATTCTTAACTTGTTCAACTAAAATCAGTTTCAAATTGCAATAGGTTAAGTAGTATAGTCACAAATTTCCCTCGGATTACCCTTGAATATTGAATATTGAAGATCACACCAAGATATCATTAATTAAAGTTAGTGGTGGAAACTGATTTTCTTTATGGACTCGTTTCCCTCCTATTTATCTATTGAGCATAGTCGGAGACTTTAGTACTGAATGAAATGCAATGAAGGTTCATATCACAGATTAACTAGTTGGTTAAAGTCTACTGAAGTTTTTAAATCCAAGCTTTTGCTTGTCACGTTTTAAAACTAGGACCGACTGAGAAAATTTTTGTCAACTTTGTAAGTATAGTTCAAAACCTATACATTGAGTTTACAAACCTTGGTAAA
This sequence comes from Papaver nudicaule, assembly GCA_023529015.1. Lineage (NCBI taxonomy): Eukaryota > Viridiplantae > Streptophyta > Magnoliopsida > Ranunculales > Papaveraceae > Papaver > Papaver nudicaule. Next base: position 7,717 of record JAJJMA010157461.1, on the reverse strand, counting down.
AGTGAAATGTTCATAAACTATAACTTCCACTTGATCGTGAACCTAGTAGAGAGAGATAACTCATGAACCCTAATCTCACTTGAGTACGCGAACCTAACTTCTATAGTTCGGAAACCCATATGAGAGGGAGAGAAGTTCATGAACTCGATTCCTCACTTGATTTCACAAACCCGAAGTGCATATCGTGCTAGACTCGTTTTAGTGATTGACGCACTTTCCTTATTATCTTCTCACATGCTTTTCGGTTGCCATTCTTCATGTAATTCCTTGCAGTAAAAGTTATTCATTTTTTCCATACATTAATCAAACCTGAGAACCGACTTTAGGAATAAATGATTTGTCTAAGAATAATTTAGCTCTTTTAGGTAAAATTGATTGAAGAGTTATTGGTAGTCTCTGTTAGGGCATTGTCCGGTCAAACCCACTAGCGTTGGTATGTCAAGCTGGTTGTCAGTTTTAGGTGTCAAAACACAATTCTTGATTTAACCTACTAGAGTTTAGATTTCGGAATTGGGATATAGACAAAGTAGTAGAGACCTTGAAGACGAAGACAGTGAATATAAAGAAGACATCGAATATTCTTCATCGACAAAAAGTTAGTAGGAGTTATGACTTTTATGGAAATTCTTCTATTCTACTTATTCTATCTTTCGAAATAGTCGGCTACTTTAGTAGAGTTATAGCGATTGAGATTTGTATTCTTGTCTATATAACCATGAGTTATGTTGGTATTTGTTCCCACAATACTAAGGTTACAAGATGCATGAGATTGATTCGATGCTCTTTCCAGTGCAATGGTTTGCTGGCAAATCACATGTAGGAAACGGATGAATCTAAGGGAGTACTCTAGAGCAGAGTCCAGTGGATTATAGTTGACTAGTGTTTGTAGACAGTTACATCCCAGACCGAAGTCTTATAGTAGGCTAGTGTTTGTAGACAGTTAGTACTGTGTGGTGTTCAATCTGGACGAGGTCCCGAGGTTTTTCTACAGGTCATAGTTTCCTCGTTAAAAAGATCTTTGGTGTCTTGTGTGCTTTGCTTTCCGCATTATATTCTCTGATTATATAATTAAAGCAAACACAAGAAGTACGTTATTAATAACCGTCGAGTTGGTCCATAATCCATCCAAGGGATTTGCCAAGAGTTATCTTGCGTTGGACCGATCACTTGTGATCCGACTCCGGTTATCAGATTTGGATATTGATTTTTGAGATCGTTCATATCTTACCATAAGACTCACGAGCCCAAACGAAAAGTTGGTAGTATTTCGGTACCCCTGTTTTTTCAATCTCATTTCCGTAGTTTCTAAGGTGTAGAAGGATTCGTACTGTAAGACTGCACCATGTGGGACTGTGAGAGAATACAAAAGTCTCAAAGATATGAAAGAGTATTTTACTAATGAGAGTACTGATTACAGATAATGTTAAATGATGTTAGGGAACTGGTGAGCATATAAATCAGTGAAAGGACAAGTGGGTTACCATTTTTCCTTTATCATCTATTGCTCTTCAAGATGTTGTCTTTGATCCTAATTTGCTTGTTAGTGATGTTATTGATCTTGTTAGAAATAAATGAAACTTAACTGCTCTTGTTGGTGTTATACCCTAGGAAACTTTACATAGTATTCAGTCAATTCTTAGCCCAAACTCTGGTTCTGGTGTTAACAGAAGAGCTTAGCCTTTAACCTCTTCTAGAGAATTCACTGTCAAAAGTGTTTATTACATCCATATCAGTTCTTTGGTTTTTATTGCTGACTGGAAAAGATATGAAAGTTAGATTGCCCTCTAAAGGTAAAAAAGTTAATTTGGATGTTGTTTCTCAACAGATTGCAGGTGAGGGATAAACTGTATCAGATGAATTGATCACTGGTCCAAATTATGAGATTTTCAAAACTGTTTTCAAGTATAATTATCATCAATTTTCTAATTGTCTTACTATTAAACCCATATAGGACTTTGTGTACCCATATAGGACTCTTGAACCTTATAATCCCTTGTGGCTTTTATGGTTGTTGAAGCTTCAAGGGTGAGATTAAGGAGGATATTTTCTTACCATATATTCTCTGGAATATTTGGTCAGCTACAAACTAATTTTAACTTCAGAAAATAAATAAAAAAAAAGATTAATTACATGTTTATACTTTCCAAGGCTTTATACGTATCTCAGTAGTTTCATAATGTTATTAGCAAACAACATAATAACCAATTTCGATAAACTGTGGAGAATTTGTCCAATGAAAACCTCCAAAGCAGATATTTGTTGCTTATAATCTAGAATATAAAGCAAAGTGGTGTTTTGGTGAAGCCTTTTTTTTTGCCACGTTCTTCCAGAAATACCCTCGATCTTTTCATAATTACGGCCCTCTCTTTAGACATTTCCCGTCCATTTCTAGAAAGGATAGGGATATAAAGGCCATGAAAACAGTTCATCTTTTTCTTAGACCAGAATACCCTTCCGCATTTTCAATTGGTTTCCACACGTTCTCCTTTATTTTTATCGTCAATTTCTAAAAAGAGTAGGGGTATAAGTGGCTATAAAGTTACTCGGACACCCTGGAATTGTCTAAGTTACCCCTGCGTGTTTCAATTTATTTTGTCTACGTCTTAATTAACTTTGTTGTAGATTTTCCAAACACGAGGGGCAAATAGGTATTGGTTGTTTTTCTCTTCGAAGAAACCATCGTTTCTTCTTCCTCCTGCGTTTTGAGAAACCCAAATCAGTGCGACATTGTTTCTTATTCTTTTCTCCACTGATTTCTTCATTTTTTTCGTTCTTTTCAACTCTTGATAATTCGAAACAAAGAATCAACGATTAAGAATCTGAATCATGCATCCTTATCTCTAATTGTTGAATCTGAAACCCTAAAATTCATTTTTATTCTCCTACTAATCCATTTGTCAAGGTCAAATTCTTGAATCAGTAGATTTGTGAATGAGATGAAATCGAGGATAAGAGAAGAGGTTCAATCGGTGAGAATTTTGTTTTCTTTTAAATTTTTGTTTAATTGGTTGTGAGAATTGCAAAGCCTTTTTGTTAGGGTTGATAAAGTTACAGTTACCTTTTTTTCAGGTGGATTACTGGATTGAAAATCAGAACTTGGTTGAATAATTGAATTGGTTCACATAACCTAGAAGTTCACATGCATTCTCGCACCAAAGTACAACCCAAAATTTGAACAAATGAACGGTATGTTATCATTCCCTGTTGATGTAAATGTGAACATTACCTGTTTGTGTAAATGTTAGTTAAAGTACCAGTGTTCGATTGCGTTAACATCTTCTGTTATGCTTTCATAAGCATCGAATTTTCTGTCAATTTCTGGAAATTTATTCCAAGAAAATTTGCTTGGCATTCCCAACTTTGATTTGTTTAGGTGTAAAGTTGGCTAATGATAAGATAAAAACAAGCAATACAATGTGGGTATGAATTGTGTTTTGTCCGTGTATTTAAATCTCAAGCCCTCTTTTAATACATCATTCTTCAGGTACGTGCAAATGTATGTCTTTGAGCTTTCTTTCCTCTCTCTCTCTCTCTTCATTTCTAATTCATGCTTTAAGTATTTGTTTCGATGGCTGCAATGAAAGGGGAGTGTATTTCAAAAACGTAGAATTGGTGCAGCAAATAAACAACTCATTTGGACAACTCAAGTTCGACCACATGACCATAAAGCGAGAACCAGTATAAGCTGTAAGCTTATTGATTATATAATTTGTTTACTACTCATAAACTTAACTACATGTGGACATGAATTTTCTGAATGTGATTAACTAAAGTGCCAAGGAAGGTCATGAATTGTGTAATTTTAACATACTGGGATTGTTAAAGAGGGAGTGTGCTTCATTGGTTAATCTGTATAATCTAGGGTAGTTTTTGTTATATTTATCATGATCGAGACTGTATGATGCCTATGATGCTTCCACATTTTTTGTGATTATATGATTTATAGTTGCGTAGGATCTGTTAGTTGCGCTATTGTTTGGTTGGTTATTATACTTTGATGTGTGAAGTGTATCCTTGAGGTTTTTTTGTTATTAAATTGGGAATCTCTCACACAGGATATGAATATATCTTTAGTAAATGCTCATCCCATCGGGATTTATATTACACAGGTTGAAACAGGCCTGCTGATTCTGGATCATTATGGGATGACATCGATTTCGTCGGGTTTACCGCCACTAGCACTAGCACCCGCACCACCAACTTTGATGTTGGAACCATACCAAACTATTGGCTAGACGGCACTGAAAAGCACATGTTCGTGCCGTTATGGCAGATGGAGGCTGTGATAAGGGTGATCATTTCTAACAAAATTAAGGAACCCAAACATGAATCGTGCACTGCTGGAGTGAAGTCTAGATTATGATATTGTCTACATCTTTCCGGACTTAAAAACACCTAGATTGAAAATGCAAAATGATGATGGCCTATTGGGAGTTTAATTTGTTTATGCATAGAGGAACGAGGGATAAAAACAGGGGACCAGAGAACGGTCTTGAAGAAATGAAAGAGGAAATAGAAGATTGGGAGCTGTTGGAGAAACCTTGGTTGAAATAGGGAAGAATGCTAAAGACATAGTTGCCGTCAGGAAGTTGAACTGGAGCATTACAAGGTTCTTGGTCAGGATGTGGAATTGGTGCACCAAGGTTGTGATCATCATGAACACTAGAATAACTATCCCACATTACCAACTTCATGGAAGTACGTAGCAAGATTTCATGTATAATTGTTCTGTTTTTTCCTTTTGCACTGTTTTTTTGCCTTACTTTGAGTGAACGTGAATTTCTGTTTTTGTGTTGTTCTGAATGAATATGTAGATCTGGACAGTGTTATGCAAATGTATTCTATCTATAAATATAGAGTAGTAGGGAATACAGTTATCCTAAACTAGATGGAATTTATCCCTGAAGTTTGAAGTTTGAACTTGGCTTTTGTTTGCTTGAATCAATGTTCAAGACCATTCTAAGAATCAAAGTGAAAAATTAAAGAGGCAAATGTTATCAAATGTAGTTGAACTAAAGGATTACACTAGGACAAAAATCCATGTCCGTGCCATTATGGCACGGGTTATATACTAGCGGTGTAAATAATGCAAGGTAGGGTTGCATTTTGCGAGGTGATCAAGGAGTATTTGTTGCCCGTTATGTTGCGTACTTGTATAATTATGGGATCGGTGACTCTTAATTGGTTGCTATCAGAGATGGTTTAGTTCAAGCTAAAGATAAATGAGTATGTTATAATTTTTTGCAAAAGGGATGTGGCTCCATCGTGGTATCTCTAAAAGCAATATTTTGTTGACATTTTGTATCTTTTTAAAGGGTTGTGTGTTTTCTCTTCAGCACGGGTATAAAAGCTAACAATATCATATACATATTAACTAAATGCGCTAGCAGTAAGAGTTTGACTGGTGTTTGGCACGAGAGGCTACCCGTTGAAAAAATGGAGTGTCTAAAAGATGACTTAATGGGTAGAGTTTACCCTAGAGTTGTTAAGCTCTAGTTTGTTTGTTTATTTTCCAGTTTATTTAAAAAAAAAAAACTTTATTACAACATGATTTGACCATATATTGGTGAACGCTAGGGTCTAATTTGAGTAATAAGTTAACCTCTTCTAAGTTCACGTATAAATCGAAATCAACGCTACAATTTTTTACGGCTTACGGCTTTGTTATAATTTCTTTTCTGATTATTAACAAAAAAAAAATATTGGAAAAAATCAAACATGGGTTCTGAAAAAGAGGGGATACCGAGATATACCGAGAATTCGTGAACCTAGTTGATTAGGTTACGTGAACGATCTCACAAATCAATATTCAAGCAACAACCCGAGTACAGTTCTTTGTTCAAGAACCGAATCCTGACAAGAACAAGTTCTTGTAGAACTCAACAGAGATGGATTCACTCAAGGGTTAAAATCAACAAAAAAAAAATGATCGGTTAGAATCAACAAACTTGCAATACTTTAATTATATATATATCAGAGAACAATATAATACGGAAGGTAAAAGTAAAGCAAGACACCAGAAGTTTTGTTAACGAGGAAACCGCAACCTTGCAGAAAAACCCCGGGACCTCGTCCAGTTTTGAATACACACAGTATTAAGCGAATACAAACTCTAGCCTACACACTTGATTCCCCTAGTTGACGTCCTTTACAGGCCTAGGAGGATATCCACTTCCCTTCGTGAAGACTAGCGCTATCCTGCCTCTAACAGGATGCCTGGTTGTACTCAATTGTCTTTCAACGAGAATACGATAGTTGATTTCCTTTAGACTTAAAATCAAGGTTAATGGAAATCGACATACTGAGTAGGGCTTATTGATCTAGCCTAAACAGTTTTACCTCGTAACGCATGACGAAAGTATTAAACTTAGTTCGTGAATTGCGTTATGGAGCTTCTAGGACTTAAAATACCGAGTGTAGCCTTACGAAGCTTCTATCAAATCTTTGGTCCTTTTTGATTGAATTGATTAACAAATCAATCGACCTAAGATTCAGGATCAGGAACATTAATTTCGATCTATGCTTCACGATCCTCAAGTGAAGTCTTTCAAATAGTCGTAGTCCAAGAAAAGGACTTCGAGATGACGACCAACCTTTATGCAAGGATACACAGAGGTGTAGAGGATTGAAGTTGTATCTTGCAGAAGGTCATCTATTTATATTGATCATCAAGGGAGGCTTTGCTTTAAAGTTAAGCAACCTTGAGTGAGGCTCGAGCAAGTTTTCGAACTTAGAAAAGTCCATAGGCTTGCATTGAAGTCCAACTCAATCTTCATGTAACCCGTTGGTTGAAAACCTAAAAGCCGTGAGAAGACTCGCTTTTACCGAATCGAAGGATAGCAAGTGGCTCAACAAGTTGGCCATGCTATGGATACACGAATGTAAAGACCATTGTGGACAAGAGCTCCATGGGCCTTATTGGGAAAGAGTTCGATAATCCATTCACAAATGGTAAAACCTCAAAATATAAGTTTTAACAAAGGCTTATATGAACGCGTTCATGTACAGTTTCTCTGAGTTCATGAGTTTCTGAACTCGTATATGAACGCGTTCATGAGAAACTGATGAGTTCAGGAATTTCCCTTCCAGCATATGAACGCGTACGTTGCTCAGTTGTAATTCAAGAACTATCTCTTCCCACATTCTACTTAGGCATTGGTCACTTAATGGTCTAAATGCTAAGAGAACTAGTCTTTGATCCTTCGAGATCACTACAAACAATACCATAAACTATTTTAATTGATAGAATGTAAATATGAAACCGAAAGGAAAACCTTTCTAACCTTTTAATGAATTTATCATGTGTGTAAGCTCTGGTCTTCATCTTCAATGGTCTTCGTCTCGAATACTTAACCTATCCTAGTCTGAACTAATATTGTACACTTAATCAAGGATTGAGTTTTCGTCAACTAAACTTGACAACTGACTTGAGATAGCAATGCCAGTGGGTTCAACCGAGCTATGCTCTAACAGGTTCCACAAAATGTTGTTTTTGGTGTTCAGTTGTGCGCGTTTATAAGTATCATGATCATGCAATTGGCTTTTATTTATCAATTTAGGATTGTACAAGGCATTGGGAGGTATTTGGCCTACTATATTTCGCTCCGAGAGAGTCCACGGACTAGTTTTGACGGTATACAAAAAAGATTAATAATGTATCCTGCTTTAGGGGCTGCATAATAACAAGGTCAGTTTGAAGTTATTTATGACCCCTTGT
>JAJJMA010157460.1:0-18758 GCA_023529015.1 Papaver nudicaule | reverse complement strand
CACTTTGGCTAAAGGCGGTTCGAGAATATTGGGTCGGACTTTTACAAAGATTATGGACATCCATTGTTCGTGAACTTACTTGAACCCTACTCAAGGTTGCTTAATTTGTAAGCAAAATCTCCCTTGATGATCAATATAAATAGATGAGCTTCTACAAAGATACAACCGTATCCTCTCTACACATTATTGTATATCCTTGCATAAATCTTGGTCGTTAACTCGAAACCTATTTTCTTAGGTTACGACTATTGAAAAGATTTCACTTGAGGATCGTGAAGCACATGTCAGATTTAATAATCCTGATCCAGTATCTTGGGTCGATTGTATTGTTAATCAATCAATAAAGGCCAAGATTTGATAAAAGTTCGTACGACCGAACTCGATGTTATAAGTCCTAAAAGTTCCGTAACGCAATCAAGAACTAGGTCTTGTGTTAAGTTGGTCACGCATTATGAGAATCAGTTAGGCTAGATCTATAATCCCTAACTGATACATCGATTTCCATTAACCTTGATTGAATAAATCTAGAAGAGATCATCTTTTGTACTTTTCGTTGAAAGACGAATCAAGTACAACCAGGCATCCTGTTAGAGGCAGGGTAGCTGAAAAAGCAGGGGTACCGAAATAAAACCAACCTTTCGTTTGGGCTCGTGAGTCTTATGGTAAGATATGGATGATCTCAAAAATCAATATCCAAATCTGTTAACCGGAGTTAGGATCACAAGTGATTAGTCCCTAACGCAAGACAAGTCTTGGTAAATCCCTAGAAAGGATTTGAGACCAACTAAACGGTTATTATAACGTACTAGGTGTATTTGATTTAATTATATAATCAGAGATATAATGCGGAAACTAAAGCACACAAGACACTAGAGATTTTTTTAACAAGGAAACTACGACCTGTAGTAAAACCTCGGGACCTCGTCCAGTTTGAACACCGCACAGTACTAATTGTTTACAAACGTTAGCCTACTATAAGACTTCGGTCTGGGATGTAGCAGAGACCAGCTCTAACCCTCCAAGAGAATTGGCTACTGTTGCACTCCTTACGTCTCTAGATCCCCACAGATCGTCACGCACTTGATTCCCCTAGCTGAAGTCCTTTACACGCCTAGGAGTTGCTTGAACCGTTGTCAAAGGCTTATTGAGAATTCCGGCTTTGCAACCTCAATTAGCAATTGTATGTTTCGAACTGTCCTCTTCAGTTTTACATACGAAAGAAACTTCATTTGGATTGCTCCAGGTCATCCGGAAATCTACTTACAAGCGGGGCTGACAAGTAAACCGAGTAATGTGCCCAACTTGTCTCTACCTCAACTGTGAAAAGAATTACTTAAGAGACTTACACAACTCAAGCTAACTAGGTATTACAACACCATTTGCAGCCGTACTTTGCTTCAGTTAAAACCTTGTAGTCACGTATCAGTTCTTGAATGACCTTACTGCAGAAGAGAAGGAACGTAGAATAGACGAGAACCTAATCAGGCAACCAAGGTTATAGGTTAATCCGATAAATACCAAAAAGGAAAATATCTCCTACCTGTGCTTCCTAACATTCTAGAGAAGTCTTTATTGTCGTTAGGTAAATCCCACGGAGGAACTGCTACCTAATAAAGGATGACTAGCACAACAAGCTTACACCGAAGTGCAAAGAGTTTACGATCTATTCACAGAGAAATTCCACGTATGCTTGATGCTTGTGGTTTTCGTTCTTTAACCCTCTATTTATATCTCTCAATAAGATATGTTTCTTTGAGATAAAGCAATAGATTACTTGTGCTATAAGTTTGCTACTGCCCGTGTAAAACGAACCCCTTACTTAGCTTGCACACGAAGAAACCCTTATTTAATCTCATCCGGAAATCTTTTATCATTTATCTGCTAAGTGGTTGTTATCTCATAACCACTTCAAGATAGAGATCCACTGAATATGAGAACACCTTTATCTTATTGACTCATTGAAATCCGTTTGATGGACCACACAAGATATTATGATAAAGCTTAAGTCCAACTAAGAGATAAGGAGTTATCTAGTTTAATCCGCGTAATTATCCCGAAGATAATCACCAGACGGTTCGCGAACCACCTGGATTTGGAATCAAGTCCAAATACATTGAATCTACTGTACACGTACATGTATGTGTAGAATTCGACGTTTTTAAGACACATGACGAAAATTCGGTGCTACTGTACACGAACCAGTTCGTGAACCGCCTCATTCCAAACTAGGGTTTACCTGGATCCGCTGGAAGTACCTGGGCTGGGCCAGTTTTCCGTACTTAGACGTGTGGACTTCCTCACCTATAATCCATGGACTCTGTTGTAGAGTACTCCGTAAATTCATCCATTCTCCTACATGTGACTTGCAAGCAAATCATTGTAATGGAAAGTGTATTGAATCTATCTCATGTATCTTGTAACTTAGTATACCGGGAACGTATACCAACACAACTCATGGTTATGTAGACAAGATATCAATCTCAATTGCTATTAGTATCTCTACTAAAGTACCCGACTATTTCGAAAGATAGAATAGGTATAATAGAAGAAATTCTATATAATGTCACAACTCCTACTAACCTTTTGCCGATAAAGAATATATGATGTCTTCTTGGTAATCTCTGTCTTCGTCTTTCAGGTCTCTACTACTTTGTCCATGTCCCAATTCCATAATCTAAACTCTAGTAGGCTAAATCAAGAATTGTGTTTTGACCAACTAGTCCAAAGTCTTAGGTCATCGTCCGGTCAAACCCACTGACGTTGGTATGTCAAGCTAGTTGTCAGTTTTAGGTGTCAAAATACAATTCTTGATTTAGTTTACTATAGTTTAGATTTCAGAATTGGGATATAGACAAAGTAGTAGAGACCTTGAAGACGAAGACTGTGATTACAAAGAAGACATCAAATATTCTTCATCGACAAAAAGTTAGTAGGAGTTATGACTTTATATGGAATTTCTTTTATTACTTATTCTATCTTTTGAAATAGTCGGCCACTTTAGTAGAGATACTAATAGCGATTGAGATTTGTACTCTTGTCTACATAACCATGAGTTATGTTGGTATGTGTTCCCACCATACTAAGTTTACATGGTATATGAGATAGAATCAATCCATTTTCCGTAGCAATGGTTTGCTTGCAAATCACAAGTAGGAATCTGGGTGAATCTAAAGGAGTACTCTAGAGCAGAGTCCATCGATTATAGCTGAGGACATCTCACACGTCTAAGTACTATCCCAGCCCAGAACTTCCAGCGGATCCAGTTTAAACCCTAATCTGAGTAATGACTGTTCACGAACCAGTTCGTGAAAAGTGACTCTGTATTTTACTCATGAGTTCCAAAACGTCAACATGTACACGTACATGTACGTGAACCACATATTCGATGTATTTGGTCGGAATTCAGATGGACGGTTCACGAACCGTCCGAGTGAATATTCTGCGGGATTTTCACGTGGGTTAAAAAGATAACTCCTTATCTCTTAGTTGGACTTGGTTTATCACGAAAATATATGTGGTCCATCTAACGAATCTCAATGAGCCAATAAGATAAAGGTGTTCTCATGGTCATTGAATTTCTATCTTGAAGTGGTTAAGAGCTAACAAACCACTTGGCAGATAAATGTTAAAAGAATTCCAAGTGGAGATTAACCTAGGGTTTCTTTGTGTGCAAGCTAAGTAACGGTCACATTTTACACGGGCACTTGCTAACTTGTAGGTTAAGAAATCTGTTGCTTTGTCTCAAAGCAACCTATCTTATTGAGAGCTATAAATAAAGGGTTAAAGAACGAAAACCACAAGCATCAAGCATACGTGAAGTTTCTCTGTGGAATTGACCGTAAACTCTTTGCACTTCAGTGTAAGCTTGTAGTGGTAGTCATCCTCTATTAGGTAGCAGTTCCTCTGTGGAATTGACCGTAAACTCTTTGCACTTCAGTGTAAGCTTGTATTGGTAGTCATCCTCTATTAGGTAGCAGTTCGTCTGTGGGATTTACCTAACGACTATAAAGACTTCTCTTGAGAGTTGGGAAGCACAGGTAGGCGATAACGTACATTTGTGGTTGTTATCAGATTAACCTGTAACCTTGGTAACCTGATCACGTTCTTGTTTATTCTATGGTCATTCTCTTCTAAAATAAGGCCATTCAAGAACTGATACGTTACATACAAGGTTGAAGGAAGCAACGTACGGCTGCACACGGTGTTGTAAGATCTAGTTAGCTCAAGTTGTGTAAGTTTTTTAAGTGATTCTTTTCACAGCTGAGGTAGAGACAAGTTGGGCATAGTTTACTCGGTTTACTTGTCAGCCCCCGCATGTAAAGTAGATTTCCATATGACCTGGAGCAATCCGAAGGAAGTCACTTACGTATGTTAAACTGAAGAGGACAGTTCAAAACATACAGTCAGTAATTAAGGTTGCAAAGATGGAATTGTTGACATAAGCCTTTAACAGTGGTTAAAACAACTCTTAGGCCTGTAAAGGACGTCAGCTAGGGGAATCAAGTGTGTAGGGTCTTGCGGGATCCAAGAGACGCAAGGAGTGCGACAGTTGCCAATTCACTTGGAGGGTTGGAGTTGGTCTCTGCTACACCCCAGATCAAAGTCTTATAGTAGGCTAGCGTTTGTACACAATTAGTACTGTGCGGTGTTCAATCTGGACGAGGTCCCGAGGTTTTTCTATAGGTCGTAGTTTCCTCGTTAAAAAAAAATCTCAGGTGTCTTGTGCGCTTTTACTTTCCGCATTATATCTCTGATTATATAATTAAAGCAAACACAAGAAGTACGTTATTTGTAACCATCGAGTAAGTCCATAATCCATCCAGGGGATTTGCCAAGACTTGTCTTGAGTTGGACTGATCACTTGTGATCCTACTCCGGTTAACAGATTTGGATATTTATTTTTGAGATCGTCCATATCTTACCATAAGACTCACGAGCCCAAACAAAAAATTGGTTGTATTCCGGTACCCCTGCTTTTTCAGAATCTAGATTTGGAAACCTTAATTTGGTTTCAGTCATATTTAAACTCTAGGATCCGAACATATCTTTGGTTTATGCTAAACAAAATGTAGATTTCGAAACCTAAATACTGGTTTTTTCATAAAACGTATTTCGAAGTTCAAACTCTATCATTTTGATTTGTGCTTCATCGAATTAATAAGTTTGAAGTTTGAATTTGTTCATCTTCAATGCACAACTAAGTTTGTTTGAGTCATCATTAGAAATATGGTCAGCCGCTCTAGTTAATTGCACATGATTTCTGATCAATGCTGCAAGTGATTAAATCGTCGTATTTATACACTACATGATCAAACAGCCAATTGATTATTCTTTTGGTGTTTGATGTAAATTATCGGATATCATTAAAGTGATTATATCTATATTAGAATCGTGAATTCATTAGGAAAAACATTTGTTGTTACTCGGAGAATCATACACGGTACTTTCCATGGTATATCTATATTGTATGATTTGGAATGTCCTTGAACCTACATCTTCACTTAAGCTTAACACACAAAGCTTGTCCATGTCTGCGATGATACATTGTGCGGAACGTTAGCTACATCGGACCTGATCCCACTTCCATTTAGGATCGATCTGGCCCGTTCAGCAATGCCTAGGAAGTCATGTCGACATTATCAAAGATGATGACGACATTTGGAAGTAATAATACCATAAGATGATTTTCGAATCCAAGGACACGGATTTCGAAATGAACTCTATCCCAGGGAGTATATTTGGTAAGCACCATATTTCGAATTGATGAAACATCCAAATATATCTTATTGAGTATTATTTGCTTTGAATGCTTTTGGCTAAACATTTAATGAAATATCTTTTGTTAAGTGTAAAAATGCTAAAGTATTAGATCTCATTAAATGCTACGAGTCTATGTGAGGAATTTCGGAATTGATATGGAAATGCACTTTAATGAATTTCCGAAATTAAGTTAGCCTCATTTCAAAGCAAAGCCTTGGTCATATAAATAGAAGTTGGTATCGCTCCTGAAAGCTTTGTCCCTCTACCAAGTTTCACTCTTCGGAAAAGTAAGCTTGTGATACCCGCTATTCGTTTTAGTACCTTTGAGATTTTGATCTCGGTTTGGATTAGTGTGAAAGTCTTATCTTAGGGATCGAGAAGCCTAGAAGTACCTCTTCAAGGACACTAGTTTATGTTTACTAGTCTTCTTTGTATTGTACTTGTGTTTTGTTCTATCACATCAATCAAAGTATTACGATTTTGTTTATTCTAAGGTCATTCTCTTATGATATAAGGCCACTCAAGATCGTAGTGATTAGAACATCTCTTTATCTATTGACCTGGGTTTATAAGCAAACTGCTTTCAGTTTGTGTGCCAAACAAATAAATATTGAGTGGAATCAAGATCATTATTTTGGATTGTTTGTTTTGTAGGTACTTTGTTCTTCAAGGTCATATCAAATTGTACGCATCCAAAATTGTTGATTTCAATAGGGATGACAAGGTTGCTCTTTCGGGAGTTTTGGTTTCAAAACCTTGTTTGATATCTCGAGGGGTTTATTAACCAAGTAAACACAAATAGCCTCACTCTTTGTGTAAAACGACTTTGGTGAAATATCTTTTAAGTTACCAAGGATATCATTTAGTGGTTTGACGTGTCATTATTTGGTTGTTGTCCGTAAAGGTTATAGACGTCTGATTGGAGGTCGGGTAGTGATACTCTTCACGAAGGACTTTGGAGCAACCTTTAGGGAAGACAGTAAATGACGTATGTTTCTCTAAGAGAGTACATGTGCGTGATCACCTTGCAGTGGTTGGAGGCGTAGGAATACTGAGGGGAGCTTTGTGAGTAATAGTCGTATTAGGATCATATTGTCTATACCAACTAGTCCGAAGTCTGAGAGTAAGTGTGTTGGCGGTTTAATTCTTAAGAGTATTCAAGCTGGACGAGGTCCGGGGGTTTTTCTACGAGTTTGTAGTTTCCTCGTTAAAAATGTGTACTTTACTTTATTTCCGCATTATATTTGACTTGTCATTTATGATTAAAGTATTGTACTTGGTTGTTGACATTGTCTTTCGTAATCTTGTATTGATTCCCGTCGTGTGATTCAATCAGTTACGAAAGAGATCTTGTTCTTGAGTTCTTGATAACATGAACCGTTTAAGGGTTGACTTATAGGTTGCCTAAAATAAAAGATTGGTAGTGTACTCGGTACCCTCGTCTTTTCAGTTACACTTCAATATTATTCATGTCTTCAATTAATCTTCTATATCTTACAAATCATCTTCTACAACCTAAGTCTAACCTAATGAAGTTTGACTTTAGTAAACGTAATCAAGTGAATGAGAGACATCTAATTTATGACAACTAAACTTGACATACCAACACTTAGCGGGGTCAACAGAGCAGTGCTCTAAGAAAAGGGTTTGATCTGTGGTTGACAATGGTTCTGTAGCTTCTCTCGTGTCGAATTACATTCTCTAACAAAAGTAATTTTTAAAACACAATGGTTTTGGTTTTCGTTTTTATTTTCTAAAATATATGACTGTTGGATAATTTCTATAAAAGAGACATATCTCATCTAATATTAGCCACTTCACATATACCGAAGCTTAAATAATGGAAGGTTCAAGCTCCAATTCATCTCGGATTTGTAGTCTTTGTCTCTTATACGGTCTTTTACTCGTGATTTTCAATAAGAAAGTAACAAAAACACTATTATAAATTGGAAACAATATTTTATTTTATTTTTTTAAGTTAAAAAGGAAAAGAAAAAACAAATATAGGGTATCTACCTTATGTGGAGTGCAATTGTTGTTGTGTTTTATATTGCTCTAATAATTATTTAGCTAAGTATGAAGGTGTCACCATTTATTCTGAGAAATGCAACTGATGATAAAAATTTTACAATTGAATATCAGTTTACTGCTACTCATGTGGGAGAGGTGATCACGTTGTTTGTAACTGCAAAATCAAACTTATACCGTGCAAAAATCCATCTTGTGATGGTAAGACGAAGTTATTAACCTCTATGAAGCCTGCTTGTTGGAAAAATTATAAAATTATGCCTGCAAAAAAAAAAAAAAAAAAAAAAAAAACAAAAGGGTTGGGTTGAGTAACGACCGGTTCGTTCTCATTGAGACGTTTCATGGATTTGTCACGGCCTCTCCAGAATAAAACAACCAATATACATCTTTAACAATCACGCTTGCACACTGAGAGAATGTGATACTTCTACACTTCTACATATTTGCTCAGAAAAAAACATAGGATGGCAGACACTTGTTTTTCTTTATCACATTTTGTTTTCTTTACAACTCAAACCAGATGTCAAATAACTCTTTTTATTTGTTTTTCCAACTAAATCTGAACAAAGAGTAAATAGAATTTAATAAACATTGTTACTATTTAATGAACATAATTAACCCCAGGCAAACAAAAAAAATTCAATGGAGTTTGGTAAACATTAGTATTATTTAATTACCATCATTAACTCCTGCTAAACCAAGAAAAAACGATCAAAGAAAATAAATTCCTTATATGAAGAACTTTATGAGAATTAAAAATAATTTGAAGGAGAACAATAAATGGAAATCAATCTGGGTTGAAACATTTATTTTCAAGACAAGTTGTTGGCCAAAAATACTAGATATGTGCCAAACGCTCTAAGACTGATGGATTTAGTGTTGTAAGAGCAAAGGATGTGCGAAGAAGATCATTATATGGCTCTCCTTCAACCCCTTTAACCCCAACGCCTTCTCACTCATTCATGTGAAGGCGTGTTCAAAAGTGAAACCTACATAGTGTCATATATGCTGGCAAACAAAAAAGAGTACAAACGAGGGAAAACTGAGCCTACACAGTAGACAATACACCCAAAATGAGGCAATAACCCAGTAAATTAGAATCGTCACACTATAATAGGCGACTAAAATCGAGTTTAAAAAGGGTGTAAATTCAAATTTTAAACAAGTAATATACATGCCTGGAGAATAGACTTTCAAGAAAAAATGAGACGAAAATCCAATCTCCACATTTTTAGTTCTTCAGAAACTGGCTTCCCAGAACGAAGATGTTGTACCACAAGGGCTTAGCTTTAGCATGCTACGCATGTGTAGCAGTAGCACACTAAGGCCGGTCCCTATGGGGAGCGGTAAAAAGGGTTGTTTGCAAGCCTACGTAGACTAGCAAACCGAATCTCAACTATGGAAAACCAGAAAATTTGATAACAATCATATATTTTAATTTGTTTAGTGTGTTCGAATAAATATAGAAATATTAAAACTAGATAAATGTGTATGATGAGTCATTTATCAATTTATATATTATTTGTGGGACCTTTTTTTAATTAAAAAATATAATTTAAAAGTATGAGAGATAGTAGGTAACGATGGAATTTCCATCTATGTCAATGGAAAAACCATCTACCGATGGAATTCCATCGATCGATATTTTTTTCCTCCCACATGGCAAAGTTGCAGAAATGCATATTTGCCATGCCATTTACACACTATACTAGTTCCATATAGGAGCAAAATCACATAATTTGGGACTTTGCCATGTCCATAGGAACAAGCCTAAAGCTGTCTACAAGAATACAACCTTTCACAGTAAAAAAAAGAAGGGTAAATTGCAGAATGATCATACTAGTAACACCCGATTTACAAAATGATCATACTGATACGAACTTTTTGCAAAATGGTCACATTGGGTCCACCACACCGTTAAGTTTATAGTTATCTCACTATTCACAGTTAGTTTAGTCAGTGTTATTACCTGACTGTCCCTTAGGTGAAGGTGGTGGTGAAGGGTTGGTTTATGGTAAGGTGGTGGTGGTTCAGGTGGGGGTGGTTCAGTTTCTGATGGTAGGGGTTCAGGTGGTGGTTGTGGGGTCTCATGTTGTGGGTTCAAGGTTCAGGTGGTGGGGTTTCAGGTGGTGGTGGTGGGGTTCAGGTGGTGGAGGTGGTTCAGGTGGGTTAGGTGGTGGTGGTGGTAGTAGTGGGGGTTTAGGTGGTGGTGGCGGTGGTGGTGGTGGTGTATTTAGGAGGAAAGGATGGGTATTACGGTAAATATTTAACACCTTTTTTTATTGAAAATGGTTAAATCGGATGGCAAATGACCATTTTGCAAACACTAGTTTTGTTAATTTGTAATTGACCCAAAAAAAATCTAGAGGAATACAAAAAAATTGTACATCTACAATCTAGGCACCATAGGTCCATGTTTGCATTGTTGACTAAAATTAGCTCAAAGATCCATGCTACTCTCGTCTATAGGACGATTCTGTTTCTCATCACTAGGATGATTCTCATCTCGTCTTTAGGGCGATTCTAGTCTTTCATATCATCTCTGTGATTGTTGTTTCTTGTTTTCTTTCTATCCAACCTAATCCTTTCCCTTTAATCTTTCACATTCCAACCTGTCCTGCTTCTCTCGATTCTCTCTTTGGTGTTTTTCTTTTTACAACCGGAAAATAATGGCCTCATCACCTTCCTCGCATCATGAACCAGAACAAGACTGTGAGGAGCTTGCAGCACGCATGGCTTCTTTACTGAGCAAAGAAGAAGAGTCCTTTGAAATCCCTGAAGAGTTAGCAGAGGAAACTACTTTTCATAAGTATCATTTAGTCATCACCACCATTACTAGTCGCACATACGGTCTAGGTATCTTATACAACCTCCTAAAAAGATCATGGAATCCGTCAGGCGTCATTGAAGTCACAAATTTTGGTCATGCTATGTACTTGGTGAAATTTAAATTGGCTTGAGACTACAACAATGTTATCACTAGATCACCATGGGGCATTAATGAAAATCTACTCATATTTGAGGTTTGTAACCCTGACAAACTACCTCATGAATATGAATTCAGATTTGCAGATTTCACAATACAAATCCATGGGTTACCAATGAGTGCACAAACTGCAAAAATAGTTCAATTCATTGGGTCACAACTGGGTACACCATACCCTATCACAAGGGAGGAGCAAGTCAAATGGGGAAATTCGCAAAAGTAAGAGTTAAACTGGACGTCACAAAACCAATTAAGCAGGAGATGAACATCACTCTACCATCAAAAAAGGTATGTCCTATCAAACTAAGATACGAAAGACTGCTTAGAGTATGTTAATTTCTTGTGCGCCAAGTTTGGCCATATAATGAAGTTGTGTCTGGATCTGTCAGAAGAGTGTGAAAAGCATGGTTTCTTTTCTCCTGAAACTTTCATAGACAAAATGCAAGACATGAATCTTGCAAGGCTTACGGAAGAAGTCAATGCGAATTTCGGGCCAAAGTTAAGTCCATTCACTAAAGTCCATAGCAAAACCAACGGAGATGAGGTTACTGTTTGCACAAAAATAGAAAACAACACCATCACGGCTCCTAACTCCCTACAATCCAATTCATCATCTCTTGCCAACAGTACCATCACTCCTTATAACCATGTAACTGACAGTATACCAAAAACTGTTCAGTTTACCAATCCCCCATCTTTCGCCACCAAAACCACCGTAAATCCAGCCACCAATTCACCCACCATCAATCCCATTAACACTACCAACCATCATACACAAAACTGAAATTCCACAAAATCATTAATGACCAATTACACAACATCCACCAGAAATAATGGAGAAGAGTTATTGGCCGTTACTGACCAGGTCATTTCCACTTCTCACATCAATCCTACCAACAATGGCCAAAGTAAAAACCTACCCATCCAACCCGAATCCCTTCCCACTGCCCATGACATCACCAAAAAGCCCACAGCCATCCCAACTGCACCCAAACCAATCACTACTCGCACCCATCAGAACCTAAAAAACCCACCCAACCCTGACTTGGATACAACCTTTGAACTGCACTCGAACCAAAAACAACCACTCTCAATCACTCCCATATCTCTTTCACAAAGTCAGCAGAAGAAACCTGGAAGCTGGAAGAAACAAGCTCGTGTTTATCAGCGCAATCTCCAGCTTCTCCTTCAATTCTCTCTGGATGCAATAGACAAGGACTGTAATCCCCCTGCAAAACAACTACTCTGCTATGAAAATTCAGAGGTTGTGGCGACTTGCTTAAAAAAGTTGCAAGGAAGATGTTAGTACAATCCTGGAACTTTCGCGGCTTGGGGAATGAGGCGACAGTTCTAGCATTAAACTCATTCTTTCGCAGTTGTAAACCGTCTATCCTATTCCTTTCAGAAACAAGGTTAAGTGAAAGTAATAGTATGAGGGTTTTCAACTCCTTGAATTTCAGGTACTATGATTTTGTTCCTGTGAGTGGCAGAAGTGGTGGTGTTGCAGTGTTGTGGCAGGATAATGTAAGCCTTACAGTTGTATCTAAGTCACAAAATCTCATTCATTGTAGCATTGGTGCAAAACTGAGCATACCAGGTTGGGATTTACTGTGTGTCTACGGGCCTCCTAATCATGCTCATAGAGATTATTTCTGGAGAAATTTGTCTGCAAAAATTGCTGATATTGCATACCCTTGGTGCATCATTGCTTTAATGTATCAACACGAGAAACATGGAGGCTTTCCCGATACAGACATCAGTTGCAATGAATTCAGGAATATGCTCAGAGATAGAGACGTCATCGACTTGGGATACGCATGCCCAACTTTTACATGGACTAACAATGAAACTCAGACTCTTCCCATTTTCGAGAGACTTGACAGAGCTCTCTGTAACACGGATTGGAGATTATTGTTTCCGGATGCTGTAGTATTTCATCTTCCACAGATTGAGAGTGATCATGCCCCTATACTGCTCAACACAATGAGAAAGCCCCCTGAAAGAAAACCCAATTACAAGTTCGAAATCTATTGGACTGATCACCCCCCAATTCAATGAAATCATCCGAGATAACTGGCAAGGGACTTCTGGCACCCCAATGAACAGACTCCAACTCTTGGGAGCCGACCTTCAAAAATGGAGCAAAGGATTCTTTGTAAACACCAAAAGAGAAATCGAAAGTGAAAAACAAAAGCTTGTGAATCTGCAAGAAACAACACACTTAGTTGACACAAGGGAAGAAGATAAGGCTATCTTGTCTAAGATTGCCAGTCTGGAGGAGAGAAACGGAATGTTCTGGCAGCAAAGAAACAAATTCAAATGGATTCCATCTACTGATAAAAACACACAAGTATTCCATGTCTCTGTTATCTATATAAGAAGTAAGAAATAAAAATTTTGCTCTAAAAAATCACAATGAACATTGGATTTCTGACCATGATAAAATCAAAGATAATTTGCTCTCTCACTTCCAACATATGTTTTCTAAAGATGCTAATGTTGATTCCAGTTCTTATGCTTTTGATACCACTAATAAGATATCTCAAGATGAATGCAGGACTATTAGTGACATTCTATCTGCAGATGAAATCCTCAATGTGTTGAAGAAAATGGGCTCTTTGAAGGCATCAGGGCCAGACGGATATCCGGTGCTCTTTTACAAAAAATGCTGGGATATTGTTGGACAAGAAGTAGTGCAGTTGGTTCAATATTGCTTTAGATATGCCACAATTCAACCAGGTCGGAACCACACGTACCTTGCCCTCATTCCAAAAAAGAAGAACTCAGAATGTGCAACTGACTATAGACCAATAGCCTTGTGTAATGTTCTATATAAGATTATCACAAAAATAATAACAAAAAGGCTTAGTCCTTTCTTGGATGGTTTAATCGGAGAGACTCAATCTGCTTTTGTGCCGGGAAGACAAATCCTCGACAATATTGTCATATCAAAAGAGTTTTTTCATTCAATGGGTACATCTAATACTTCCCACGACTCTTTTGCTCTTAAGCTTGATATGAGCAAAGCTTATGATAGAATTGATTGGGGTTTCCTTAGTCAAGCTTTGATTAATTTTGGGATCCAAGATAGAACTCATGCTCTAATTATGAGTTGTGTTCAGTACTCTTGTTTTTCTATTCTCCTTAATGGTCTTCCTGAAGGCATGCTTGTGGGCGAAAGAGGTATCAGGCAAGGATGCCTCATATCACCATACTTGTTCATCTTATGTGCTAACACTCTTTCAGGTTTGATAAACAAAATGGAGATGGATGGTGTTTATACTGGCTACAAAATTAACATATGGGCACCGAGTGTGACAAACATTATGTTTGCAGACGATATTATGTTCTTTGGCAATACGAACACCGGCACAATAAACTCCATCACCATAATTCTAAACAAATACTATGAGGTGTCTGGAAAGATTGTCAACTACAACAAATCGTCTATGTATTTCAGCAAGAAGCTGCTCAAAGAACAGGAAGACACAATCATTAATTTTGGGAGTCAGCAGAATGAACAAGGACGAAAAATATCCTGGTGTGAAGATTCTTCAACAAGGCAAGAGAGCGTCCAACTATAGCTATCTCATTGATAAATTTGATGCAAAACTTACAGGTTGGAAGAGAATCTCACTCTAGGATGCGGGAAAAAACAACGCTAATTCAGTCAGTTTTAACACTTATTCTGGTATATTACATGGCGGCTTCTATAATTCTATCTGCGTGCTCAAAAAACTCACACAGATCATCAGATGCTTCTGGTGGAGGCACAAAAGAGATAACAAGAAAATGCACTTTCTACGTTGGGAATGGTTCAACCTGCCAAAAGAACAAGGAGGTATATATCGGTCTCAGATAACTCACAGATTTAAAGTTAGCTTTGGTGACAAAACTTGCATGAAGATTCCTTCACAACTCCGAGTCACTGTGGGTAAGAATTTTGCAGCAAAATACCTTAGGGAGGGCTCTTTCTGGGATGTCAAGATACCTAGTTGTTGTTCTTCAACTTGGGGTGGCACTCCTCGAGAGTAGAGAACAACTAAAAAAGGGTTGTCTTTGGCTTGTCGGAAATGGTAGATATATCAATATTCACTCCGACCCTTGGATCACAACTATACCAAATGGAATTCCAGTGAGGGACGACTACAACATACCGGGGATCATAAAAGTACAATAACTAATTGATGTTGAGAATGGTTTTTGGAGGAGGGAGCTCATTTTCCAACATTTTGAAAACTACACTGCAGAACAAGTTATGCGGACTCCTATCAACTTAGCTGCTAATGACAGACTCATATGGAAACTAACCAATCATGGTGAGTTCACAACTCAGTCTTTCTAAAGGCTTCTATTGCAGGAATATGGTGAATCTTCGTCTCAAAACGAAACTGAGTTCCCATGGAAAAAATTCTGGGCAGTTAAGAAGGTTGTACCAAAGATTAAGTCATTTCTTTTGAGAGTTATGCATAATGGCATTCCAGTCTCTCAAAGAGCTGGCAAACATTCCCTGGAATCCCAACTGAGTGCGCCGTGTGCAACCATTCGGATGAAACAGTCAGTCACCTCCTTCTTCAATGCAACTTTGCACAAGCTCTCTGGTTTGCTTCCCCTCTTGATTTAAGAGTTCAAGGTAACTCTCAGCTGAATATTCAAGATCTAGTTCGACTTTGGCTTTGCAGGAACGACAATGAGTATTCTTTCTCTCTCGGAGCTGCTATTTGTTGGGCTATATGGAAATCGCGCAATGCAACAGTTTATGAGAACAGAAAACCCACTATTCAGGGAGCCTTAAACATTGCATTGTATTGGTTCAATCTCTACTTCAACCAGCATATCAATGATGTTCTAGACGAGAAATCTACTCCTAGCCCCCTCGCTACAACTGTTGAGCATCCAACTTGGTCTTCTCCTCCATCAGCTTGCATAAAAATCAACGTAGATGCTGCCTGGAACCATGGTGCCTACACATGTACGGCTGTTTCAAGATATAATGAAGGTATTACACGTGGTGCAAGTACCAGACTTGATCGAGTGGACTCTCCAGTCGCAGCTGAAGCTGATGGTTTCATTCTAGCAGCAGAACTTGCAGTTAACTTTGGATTGGATAATGTCATTATAAAGGAGACTGTCAGGTTGCTGTCAAGTGCATTAACGGAGAAACAAGCTCGCCTCCCTGGAAGTTATGGAAGATGCTCGATGACCTGAAGAGACCTCGTGAATACTTACCTAACAATTTTTCTCCGAAAAGTGCAAACATTGCTGCTCATTCTCTTGCGGCGTATGCTCTCACTCACAACGTCCATTCTAGCTGGACTAATGTTAACTTACCTGATGTAATAACTTCCATCATATTGGAAGCTAACTAGTCATTGTTTCTGTTTTTCCTTTCCTAACCAATGTATTAGCCCTAGACAGTTTAGGTTTATTCTTAGATATCGTCTTGGAATCCCTCTATTTGTCGAAGGTTATCTTTGTCCTTGATGCAAAAAGGAAATGGACATCTTTGGTGATCATGCTTTACATTGTACTAGTGAGGTAGGGGTTAAACACAGGCACGATTTGGTTATAGAGACGTCTTTGCGGATATTTGTTACAAAGCAGGGGTTGCTGTTATGAAAGAAGTTTCGTTGGGTTTCTTATCAGATGAGGGTAATGCTTTGCGAACCGCGGATATTCTTGTTTACAATTGGGAGAATGACCAGGATGTGTGCTTCGACGTCACAGGTGTTTCACCGTTCACAAGGTAGTACTTTCACGCCAGGTCAGGCCATTTCTAATGCCATATCTCGTAAACGCATTAAGTATTTAGACAAGTGTTCCGCCCATGGTTATGGTTTTGGTATTTTAGCATTCACGACCTCAGGTGAGCTTGGTGAGGATACAATGGCGTTTCTGAAAAGATTGAAGAATTGTTTAGCTAGTCATGATGCGAATGTTAGGATGGACAACTTTTTATTTCATAAAGTAGGGATTTCTATTCAAAAGGGGGTGGGAGCTTAGTTTGTTGCGAGACTTCCAGCAAAATAGGTGTTTTCGTCTTTTGCTTTTCGGTTTTGTATTTATTTTCTTTTTGTTTTCATTTGTCTGTTTGAGGTCAGGCCTAGCCTCTTGATTTTTTATAAAATTGCTTCCTAGTGTGCCAATGCCATAAGAAGTTTCGTAAAAAAAAAAAAAAAGGTGTTTGCTCTCAGCCGTCTAGGGTCTGCCCTAACCCAGGTTGTTGCCTCACCTAGGGTTTACTTTTGAATTCTTTCGAAAAAACACACAAAAGTCAAGCCTCTGGAGAAAACCCTTCTCGAAAATCATTTGAAGATCACCAATAATTCTCTCTTATGATTTAGGTGCACAAGCAAAAAAAAATTCTGATATTCTCACCTAAATCGTAAGAGAGACATCACTGGTGAATTGGCGAGTGATGGAATTTTCAGACGCAGATATGAATCGTGAGGTAAAATTTTCAATTTATTTGTCTATTTGGTTATGGTATTTTTTTGCCCAAATATTTCTTGATTGGTTCTAGTAATTAGGATGCTAAATGATTATAAGCTAAGGTTGTTGGGGTCTGCATTTGATAAGGTTGTAAGATGGTATTCAATTTTTTTGCAAGTTTGTATGTAAAATACCGTTTTCAAATGCTCAATAGACATGAAACCTTGACATTTAGAGACTTTCTGGAAACCTATTACGTACTAAGCTCCATGGTGAACTACAAAAAAAATTCAATCTGCACATACTTCTAATACACAACTAAAATCAGCTATTGTGTTGCATTTTTGGTAAAGCCTACAGGTTACTCGTCCCCCCGATGCCTAGCGTTGTGCCACTCGCTCTTGAGCATTTGGCTTGAAATCTCTTTTAGTTATTAACACTGTAATCTATGGTTTGTTTGATTTTTAATTTGCTTAATTTAGTAGGAATTGTGGTGCTGAAATACCAAACTAACACACCTTTACTAGGTCCTTTACAACTTTGTCAGTCATATAAATGCTATAACAGTCTACCAGTCTCGTGCCTCAAATTGTTACCATAAAATTCTTTGGATCACATTACATCAACCCTTAGTACTAAACAATAGATTGTTTGCGTAAGGCAAATCGGTTTGTTTAGGTGGGATTTGGGAAGACATTCTAGAGGTTGTCCTATAAAAGCTCTGCTCATGGTCTATAAGTATGGTTGCATGGCATAATCAGCTATGTCTCGCACTCGGAGGTGAAAATGTTTAATCAGTTTGAGTACGAATGCATATATATAATACAAAAACAAACAATTTCAGCATAATTTCAGCTTGGTTGTATCACAGAGGTCTATGTTTCAGTCTTTTGCAGTGCCAACTGCATATCTATTATGTATCGAGCAACAAAAAGCATAGGCATTTTGAAGTTTCCAACAGCACACCCTTCTGTAGGGCCCAAACAAGCAAATTTTGAATTGAGGAGGCGTGTGTGGTGGATCATTCAACTATTAAATTGTGTTGATATTAAAGATCTTCATAACTTCCTTTAAGATTCTTAACTTTGATGGTGTACCTAAATATTTAAGTTTTTTACATTTGTAAACAGGCAAATCCGTCACAATTTTGTCGTTTCTATTAATATTTGGTTGTTTGTATCGAAATCATGTCATGCTAAATTTCCATAGTTGGACATGGATTCCTTATAAGTCTGGGGGATTGTCTCTATGGTGATAATGACATTGCAGATTTCACGGAGCGAAGCTTTTTAACAATTCCTTAACAGGTTCAGATCTAGTTTCCTGAAATCTCAACTTGCTCATTCATACTACAGAAATAAAGGGGAAAAAGAAAGGAAGAAATGTCAAGCCTTCCACAAGAGATCATCCAAGACATACTGGAAAGGCTTCCAGTGAAGTCCCTCATGCGATTTAGGTGCGTTAACAAGTCTTTGTGTACCCTAATTCGTAGTCAATTTTTCATTAGAAAACATCTTATGCGTTCTGTCAAAAATGGCAATACTAATCTTCT
>JAJJMA010157439.1:0-18093 GCA_023529015.1 Papaver nudicaule | reverse complement strand
CACGACTCTAACAGTTACAGAACACAACTCATGTCCTCCACTCCTCCTCTCTTCCACGACTTCCACCTTCTCTGTCGAGGATCATGGTGAGTTCAACACTATAAATAGAGGCTTCCTATATCATCCAAGGCAGAACATCTTTCTAGAGCATTTTCAGAAACATTCTTAAAGCTAAAACACCTGAGCAATACAACACGCTTCTAGCCTTGGAGATTTCCAGTCAAACTTACGACGGAGATCCTGAACTCTTACACCCAAAACACACATCCTCAACCTGATCTCAAGTTTCTTCGCTGTTTCCCTCCCTAGATCAACCTCTATCCTCTCTGTGACCGAAGCAAGACTTGAACGGCCATTGCCTTGGTTTAGGCTCGTCTTGTTCGACTTTGATCTCGAGCACTACGAAAGTATCCAAAGACGGTGCATTTTTTTTCAGGCAAAAACACCTACACATTGTTCTCTCTGTCTTATCCTTTTTTTTTTCTTATGTATAATGTTAATGGTCACAGCCAAGAGTTCCACCAGTGCAGAACTTCACAATGCTTAAATTGTGAAGCATTTAGACGATAAACGAATAATACAATATTTTTGCAATATTATGATTGAATATAAATTTAATTTGATAATTTTTTAATGAAAAGAGAAGATTGACTATGGAGGAAGAAGAAAAATAATATGATTTGTAATCATAGTCAAACCTTATTTGACCTTGGTAGGGGGTAAATAGAAGAACTAAAATTGAAAATTGATTAGTTTTATAAATTGTGAGTGGAGATAGGAAATAGTGAAAGGGTATGTGGTAAATAGGGACAACCATACCATCTAAACCTCACATATGGATTCATGATCCCGCATGGATCCCGAACCGGTTCACCATTTTCTGGATGTGAAATTTATGCGTTGGGAAAGGAGGGAAGAGGGAGCAGCAGGAGGTGAATAGCAAAGAAAGAAAAAAAAAAAATGGTGTTGAGATAAAAAGAAGAGAAAACGGCAACAAAATTCACTGTTACCAACTAAAGAAGTTTTGTATTCAACTCTTTTGAAAATGTCACTCCATGTTTGTTCCGAGTTTTTTTGTTGAATCGGCGAGTCGACTCGCCTTTTAGAGTTAACCACACAGGTTAGTTAGTTGAGTTTGGGTCGGGTTTGGGGAAATGGGTTTTCTGTAATTCGGTTTATTTTGCCCGAAGTTTAGAACTGGGTCATCTATATTATCACAATTTCTCAAATCTCTCAAACCCATGCTAGATTTCTCTGTAATCATCAGCTGATAATTTCTCAGAATCATCTCATCACAATCCATCAACATTGTTAGTAAGTGATAAAATTGGGATTTCTTCTCAACAGATAACAATTTCTTTGATCTTTCCTAATAAATCAAAATCTCGTAAAATCCAGATTAATGAGAAGGTGAATTTCGGTTTGATTACTTTTGTGAAAGATTTTTATTTTCATGCTGTTTTGAAACGATCAAGAAGAGAACGAAGAGGTAATAATAATAATAATAAGTCTCGTCAAAATAATCTTATTGGAAACGATTTTTACCCTTCTTCCTCACCAGTTGAAATTCCACAGAAGAAATTTACAATCTTGAGACGTGATGAAGTAATTAGTCCTTCACAATATGGGTTTGTTTTATCACCGCCTTATTATGATCATCATCAGTTTCCATCACCACCAAAAGTATTAATAATCTTTATAATGAATTGAGGTATAGAGAATACGAGAATCACTTGAGGAGTTTACAGATTCAGAGACAAAACAATTATTTGATGTCTCAAATCTCTTATCCGTATCATCATCAAGATTTGGAAACTGATTATATGTTTGGTTCAAGATTAGATGACCATATGAGCTATTGCAAAGAATGTTCTGCTTCATCTAATGGTGTGCCGTTTCACTGGTGCGATGCAATTACAGCATGATTTCGGTCTCCGGCAGGTCCAATTGCTAAACCCAGAAAAATCTTGGCTTCAAGAAATTTCTAGACTTTTCAGTTTCTTTTTTGTTTGGGCAACTTCGCTGGGAAGTCTTAAGATGGGACTTGGTGAAAGGAGAAGAATCCGTCTTCATTTTGGTACACGATAAAAAAAAATGTAGAGAAATATACATTTGTAGAGACATTTTGTTTGTGTTTCTGGAAGGTTGAATAATGATAAGATACTTCGTGATTGTAATTGTAATTGCAGTTTACTCAACAACAATAAGAACCGAGGCGGGATAGAGGGAAACCAGCAGTCGAGCTTGTGGCAAGGATCTTATTCCATTGGAAGAGCCATTACATGGTAAGATAAATTACACTATCTCTCATCAGTTATCAATTCACCTACTGGTAAATGGTGCAAAAAGTAGTAATCACTAACTGGGCCTTGTCT
Organism: Papaver nudicaule; assembly: GCA_023529015.1. Taxonomy (NCBI): domain Eukaryota; kingdom Viridiplantae; phylum Streptophyta; class Magnoliopsida; order Ranunculales; family Papaveraceae; genus Papaver; species Papaver nudicaule. Next base: position 15,718 of record JAJJMA010157439.1, on the reverse strand, counting down.
TCGAGATTTGGTTGTTGATTGTTAAAATTTGTACCTCGTTTCTTGAGTCAGATCATGGTGGTATAACTGTAGTTGATCTTCCATATATCTACTACCTTTACAGAGGTTTGTCACGTACCGGTGCTAATACCGTATAATAGCATGTATATTATTTCAACAATCACATTCCACCAGATTTGCCTGCAGCTGTCTTCTTTCTTTCTCCCTATACTGATTTTCTACACTGCAGTTAGGCTTTCATTTTTATGTGATTGAATACCATCCAAATTTCAATCACCTGTTGTACTTTTTAGTTGCATAGCAAATAGGCCAAATTTGAAAGAGAAGTTTAGATTCTGGATGTTTTTAAAATGTGCAAGTAAATGGTATCCCTCATCTTTCATCAAACTTACAACTTTTCTATTGTATCACTGTTTGCCATTAACTAACATTTGTATTAACAGACTATTCATTTGCATTAAGCCATTAACTAAAGAAATGTAAAAAAAATGTAAATTCAAAACCAGCATACCTGACATCTTGGTGGTCTAAATACTGGCCTCTTGGTGGGTTTATAGAATCACCCTTTGCAGCATATCTACGGCATTAACAGACCATACGAAAAGCCTTCTCTGTTGTATCACTGTTTGCCATTTCTGGACCATGGATGAACAATTTCTCTTATTAAGCACATCTTCTTTGTAGGTTGTTGAGCTGATGATATTGGATGCTAAACAAGAAGTGTCTTTACTGATCCAACACGAGGATTTAATTCCTCCAGTGAAGTTGTTCCAAAACTATTGGCTGCTCGCAAAAAGTGTGATTCAAGATATTTTTTACATTTATATCTGCATTCAGTATTTTTGACTAGTCCAGATGCTGCAAAAGATTTCCATGATATGCAGGTAGGTGTTATTCCTTTTTGCCATAATCCTGCTTTATTAGTATTTCACTATTTTGTGATAATTTGAATTATGTAGCTCGGCACTGCGTTTGTTCAATTTTTCTATACTTCTATGCAGGTGGAGCTCTATGCTGACTACGATCAAAAGATGTTGCTTTGTTTTCTTCGAAGCAGCCAGCACTATCATCTCGAGGAGGTTTGTAACAGTACATAGTTTAGTTTGAAACAGAAGCAACTATAAATGATGTCTTGAATTGTTTGCTCAGGCATATGTAATTTGCGTCAAAAGGGATCTTTTGAGAGAACAAGTTTTCATCCTTGGAAGGATGGGCAGCTCAAAAAAAGCTCTGGCTGTCATCGTGAATAAATTAGAGGACATAGACGAGGTATGTTTAGCTGATTGTGAAAACATAACCTGTTTCCTTTGTTGTTATCTTAAATTTGAAAATTGAGAAAGAGCCTTATGACTTCCTAAATACAGGCTGTATAATTTGTGACTATGCAACATGACGATGAGCTCTGGGAAGAACTAATTAAGCAATGTCTACACAGACTTGAGATGATAAGTCATACTAGCTCTATATATGTATATGTTATCACTCTTTGGATTGTTACGAGGAAATGTTTGAGGACTATTTGATTCTATAGCAGGTGGGCATGTTGTTGGAGCACACTGTTGGTAACCTTGATCCGTTATATATTGTAAATATGGTCCTGAATGGTTTACAGATACCTCGGTCAGTATAATCGGATCCTATTTAAAATTTCGCATTTACGTCTGTGAAGCAAATCAGACATTTATGAGTTGGTGACTAGTAGCAGAACTGTGTATTATGGTTATGTTATTCGTAACTATGTTATTTATGCTTATTGGTGTATGTCATACTAAAATTTTCATACTATGGAGTTGGACTAAAATTGTTTTACCAGTTTCGTATCTGTCGGACTAAAATAGGCATACCTAATTGGTGTATGCCATACTAAAATCGTCATACTATGAAGTTGGACGAAAATTGTTTTGCCAGCTTCGGTTTTGTCGAACGAAAATAGTCATACCTTATTGGTCTATGTCATACTAAAATGTTCATATTATGTGGTTGGACTAAAATTGTCTTACCAGCTTCGGTTCTGTCGGACTAAAATAGTTATACCTAATTGGTGTATGTCAAACTAAAATATTCATGCTATGGAGTTGACTAAAATGTCTTACCAGCTTCGGTTCTATCATACTAAAATGTTCATACTATGGAGTTGGACTAAAATTGTCTTACCAGCTTCGGTTCTGTCGGACTATAATAGTCTTACCTTACTGATGTATGTCATACTAAAATGTTCGTATTATGGGTTGGACTAAAATTGTCTTACCAGCTTCGGTTATGTCGGACTAAAATAGTCATACCTAATTGGCCTATGTCAGACTAAAATGTTCATAATATAGAGTTGGACTAAAATTGTCTTTTTTGGTGACGTTTTATTCTCATTATTTTCCAAGTTCCAACTAATGCATTGATTATTGCAAATGTATAAATATTTGCAGATGTGTTTTATAAGGCATGTCTGTAGTTGCACCAGCTATTTATAACGCCCTTTGAACTGCATTCCATTTTGCAAAATTTAGTTTTAGCCTTCAATGGACACGATATTTAACTTGGGTTACTCAGCTTTGGTTAGACAAATGCAAGATATTACAATCATGTAAACACATACCCAAGGTGGGGGTTGGACTAAAAGAGAGTACTCATTTTCTTTTTTAGCCAAATTGTTGTTGAGTAAGATTCGAATGTAATTAGTGGACGGTTTGTGCTGGCATGTTTAGCCTCCTCTATATCATTGTTGGTCCGCCTGTTTCTACCCATGTGGCAGCATGCATGAAGACGGACAAACAAGTGTAAAGAAATTATGACTGCTACTTTCTCTGTTTCTCTCTTCGACTCTTTTTCTCTCCCATTTGCTTGATTCCAAAACTTAGTTTTTATGTTGTCCAACCTAAGCATTAAGCAATGATCGCAAACAAGGAAACAATCATGTGAAGCTATTAGTGTTCAAAAATTAGTTCTTCCGACTTCATTTGATTATATTTGAATTATTTTGTTCAAAAAATGTTTTTTTCTCTTTTGTTTAGTGTTTTGTATTACATGTTTTGTGGTTATGGTAGTTAAATAGTAAAATGTTTCTATGATTAGGCACCTGTTTATGATAGGCAATTGTTGGTGGTAAGTAGTTATGTTCTATAGATTTGGGAAGAGTTACGTCACCTTTGGGATCTGCCAGATTGTGTATGAGATGTATTTCTGATAAACCATAATTTCGCTGGATAGAGATGTAGAAGAACAAGGAAGACGAAGGAGAAGTAGCGATCTAGAAGTGGGTTTTAAAATTCGGATCGGTAAACATACGGGTAAACTAGCCTGCTTAACTCAACCTACCTCTGGTTAGAAAACCCGACTAAAACTGTGTCATAACAGTTGAATCATTAACCTGAAAATCGGTGAATAGTAAAACAGACATAGAACTATGTTTCCAAAAGAGTTGCCTATAAAGCTAGGTTAAGGGTGAACAGTTAGTTACTGTTGCCGTTTTCTCTAAAAAAAGAAAAAAAAGGCCGACAAAAAAAAGATCTACTGCACCCGGTGCGTACAATAGTTTTTTTTTTTTTTTTTTTTACTCCCTCCGTCTCAGTTTAATTGACCGCTTTGACTAAGTCAAAAAAATAAGGAGATTATTTGAATGTTCGAGTATGCCCATATTAAATATAGAGAGAATAAATGAATTTCTATTTTTTAGGTAGGAAATAATAAAGAGAAAATATATGACTTTATTTTTGATAACTATAAAAGGAAAAAAGAATATAAATATTGTAATAAGAATATATATTTATGAATTTGTTTCCACTTTATCTAGATATTTTTTAAGGGTATATCTGCGAGTTTTAGATATTTTTTAAGGGTATATCTACGAGTTTGTTGGAAAAATACAGATATAATTAGAAGCTGGTTACATTTTTGAAACAAATGAAAATAGTAATAGGACAGTTAAAGTGTGACAGAAGGAGTATGAAATAGTGCGTAAAAAAAGTTGGTTTCTCATTAGTTTGACTACAAAACTAAGAAAGAACGAAAGAAACGAAAGATAGATTGTACTCTGCTCAGCTCACTCGGGAGAGTCGGTATGTCGGGATTCTTATAGGGTTTTTTCACTCATATGTCAAAGGTTAATAATGAATCTTGCATTTTTTACTTAAAAGATTTTCAAATTTTGTTTTCCCATGTCAAATTGTAATATTTGATAATCTTGCGATATTAAATATTGATGGCGGAAAAAAACCCTAGAATTGCTCTACCACCATCATCGCTAGTCTCGCCACAAGTTAAAGCTTTAGTAGAAATTCTATTCAGTGTACCAGTACTGGAAATTGAATCGGCATTAACAAGAACCGGAATTCCACCAGCACCTGAATACATCGAAGAGGTATTAAAACTTTGTTATAGTTCTCCAGCAGCAGCTGTTAAGTTTTTTAGATGGGCAGGATTATCAGTAAAACCCAATTTATATTCGTGGAATTTAATTGTTGATATTCTTGGTAAAAATCAGCATTTCGAAGAAATGTGGGATGCAATTAGGTCAATGAAACAAGAAGATGTACTTTCTGTTGCTACTTTTGCTTCAGTTTTTGGTAGTTATTGTATTGCTCACAAAATTAATGAAGCTATTATGAGTTTTGATATTATGGATCGATATGGTGTTCAACAAGATGTTGTGGCTGTTAATTCACTTCTTAGTGCTATGTGTAGACAAGATAATCAAACTTCAACGGCTCATAGTTTTTTCCAGCGTATAAAAATGGAGATACCGCCTGATACGGATACATTTGCGATTCTATTAGAAGGTTGGCAGAAAGAAGAGAATGTTGCTAAAGCTAAAAGTACATTTGGAGAGATGGTTGTTCGTCTTGGATGGAGCCCGGCTAATATGTCGGCTTATGATGCGTTTCTTACCACTCTCGTTCAAGGATCAGAAACAGATGAATCGATTACACTTCTCAAAGTTATGAAAGCGAAAGATTGCTTACCAGGTATGAAATTTTTCTCGAATGCTTTGAAAATTCTAATTAAGAAAAATGATGCTAGCCATGCTTTGTCCTTATGGGATATTATTGTGGGTAGCGGGTTGTTACCCAATTTGATAATGTACAATGAGATGATCATTTTACTTTGCAACCACAACAAAATCGATGACGCCTTCCGTTTACTCGACGAGATGGTCTTACTTGGAGCATTCCCCGACTCTTTGTCTTATAATGTCATATTCGAATGCTTGATTAAGAACAAAAGGGTTGGTTTGATGACTAATTTCTTCTCCGAGATGGTGAAGAATGAACAACCTCCAACTCATGTTAATTGCACCTCTGCCATCAAGATGTTTTTTGATTTCGATGATTCTCAATCGGCAATCAGCGTTTGGAACTACATGGTTGAGAATGATGTGAGGCATATTGATGACGCTGCAAACGCACTGCTCATTGGATTTCGTAATATGGGTAGGTTGGCGGAAGTGAAGAAGTTTCTGGAGGATATGCTCGATAAAAGGATTATAATTACTGAGTCGACGATGGTGAAGGTGAGAAATGCTTTTTACAGGGAATCAAGGAGTCAAAGAGATGTATACGACCATTTAGCAAAGAGGTGGAAACTCATGTAGTTTCTGTGCCTTCTGTTACTCACATTGTCTTCTCTTTTTTGCCTTCTTGCTAGTGATAGAATTATACATATAAGCTGTAGAGATAGAAAAATGACCCCAGGACAGGCTGAAGAATCTCAATAGCTTTCGGTTCCTTGTTCCCTTTACTTACATTTTGTTGTTCTTTATTCTTTTGGCAATGATAGAATTTCCATAAAAGCTTCCGAAGATAAAAAAACACATCGCAGGACAGGCTGGTGTTTTACTGAGTTTGAAATATGGTTTTGAGAAGTTGCTCCTATTTCAGTAGTCAGTACTGATATGTATATGGTTCTACTCTGTTCGCATTTTTATAGCCCTGCGTTGCCAAAGTAAACTTTGAATTCACACTCCCTGGTTTGCTTTATATTTATCTCTTGTATTTGAAGATATTATGATGCACAGAAACAAGTGATGCTAATCTATCACACAGCTTTGGGGCGCCGGTGGGGTCAGATACTAAACTAGAAGTGAGCTATCTGTCCTCTGTATTTGTTTGGCTGATCACCAGGCAATGAGAATAGGAGTCTGTTCGCCTAATTCTAATAGTATTCAGGATTAGGTGTGAATCCTAAATATTCCTGGTTTTCTCCACTCCTTCGGATAAAGCAGAAGTGTAAGGTTTGAAATTTCCAGACTCTTGCTTTTCATTGTAGGTTGCCTTTCAATTTAGGTGCTTCATTTTCTAGTTGATGGCAAATGTAAATTTGCCCTCATGATAGCTTGTCCGTACGTTGACAACGGATATGTGTTTTGTGCAAAGTGAGATCACGGTGGATCCCCCAGATTGCCAGCTCCATGAACAAATAGAAAGTTGCATCTATGTTGCTTCTCCCTCCAATAGCTCTGATAGGACTTGTCCATCCTGATATCCATCTTGGAGATAAAAATGAACACTTTCGAGGGATCCCCACTTTCTATCATAAACGAGTAAATTAAGGTGACACGGCAGTTGCCGTTCTTGCCCAGATGTACCTTAATTATCAAATCTAGGTAAACACTGTAGGAAAATCTTGTTTTATCTTTGGCATGGAGACTGCAAACGGTAACAACTGAATCTTCCACTCATCACTGTAAGAAAATGCTCTTTTGTTGGTTGTTCAAAACTATATTCACTCGTCACGTAGCAGCAAGCCAGCAGCAATGCTTCTTACTTGTATCTGGCCCTGTTCGAAAGGTAGGTCTGTACCTGCTCTGCTACAGTCTACAGAATTCTTCCATTCGTTTCTTTCTTGTTTATAGGCAGCGGACAACCCTGCGTGGTTGCAAGGATTTCCTTGATGCATTACTTGGACATCATATGCAGACTTCACAATGTACTTGCCAGAGTTAGTAAATGACCAAGAAAGCATGTCAGGCTTAGTAGCCGTGAGGTGCAGGTCAATAGAGAGGATGTTCTGTACCACAGTTTGGTTGAACACCTGGTTTAAAAAGTTTACATTCCACTTTCTGGTGTGTCGGTCAAATAGTTCACTGACCTTTCTTAGTGTGTTGGCTATGGTAGGTTGAGTTTCCTCTCTAGTGATTTGATTTGGTGAGTTTTTAGGGATCCAGTTATGAGTCCAGAGGTTGATGGTTTCACCAGTGCCTACCTCCCAAATACTATTATCCCTAAGGCCGGTTCCAATGGAACCATCCAAATGCATGTGTTTGCAATCCCACGTGGCCTAGCAAAAGTTTTTTTGGGCAGTGGTGTCGACACAAAAAGCGTCGATCGATTCAAATTATATCGATGTCGACACTATTTCCATCGACAAATGAAATTTGTGTCGACGATACAATTTGTGTCGATGTCGACACTTTTCCTATCTGTGTCGACACTCTTTCTATCGACTATAAATTCAAGGATTTAGATACGGTGAAACTCATCTTCTCCACCCTTCACCCTTCTCTTCTCTCGTTTTTTCTTCTGTAATTTTTTTTTTCTTCTAACAATTGTTAGTCGATCATGAAGCGAATCACAAAATCAGTTAAGAATGTGATTGGGAACCAAAAAAAGAAAAGGGAAAACAAAAAAAGACAAATTCAAGAAGAGGTTGTTGAGCCCGAAGAGCACATCGAGCAGCCCACCAATATCTCCTGGACTCAAGATAAAGATTACGAGTGGGCTAATGTCAGAAAACTCTGCGGTGTTAGTCTTATACAGGGGCATTTATCAAGGAATGATAACAAAATTTTCTACAGAGGCGCTAAGTTTTTATTTTTTGGCCTACTGTTATTGGTTATAATTTGATACGCCCATTTTAATTACTAAATATTACAATACGTATAGGCACATGATTAGTTAAGGGCATGTACGATAAACTTCCACCTTCAGTTAAAGAACGCGTAAGACGGTACCCATGGAAAGAGTTTTATTTCATCGACACTCACAATGAGAAAAAAAAGATACAAAGGTCTTTAATCGAGCGGTACTGGAGAAATTCAAATACATTTTTCTTTCCAGACTTTGAGGCGGGTAAGTTTTTTAATTGGAAATTTAATTGGGGCAAGCCAATATTATATATGCGCATAATGTGATAATTAAATATGATGATGCATGTAGGAATCACTCCCCTGGATTTGTACATGATCACCGGCATCATGTGCGAGGGACCTGAGATTCCATACAACTTACCCAAGTGGAAAACTCGCTGGCCCGAACGACTTCCTTTACTCGAACAATATGGGTTGTCTATTAGAGGTGATGGTTTGAGTGTTGAAAACTTGAGAGAATTTTTGGTAAATTATTGTGCAATTTACGATAACGGTGAACAAGATAATCCTGCAGACGACCGGGATGAGATCGAAAGAGTATTTGTATTGTGGATTCTGTCCTATAGTTTTTTCCCCAATGCTAGTTCGATGGCACCCTTTGGTTTTCTGGAGACTTTGGAAAACCTGGACATCGCACATAAGTATGATTGGGGAACTCCAATTTTAGCAAAGATACACAGGAGCCTGAGAGATGTCTCCTCCGGATCATCCTTTAGCTTCGATGCGTATCATCACATCTTAGAGGTAAGAAAGCCTCAGCTGCTTTTCATCAAATGTATTATTCTTTACCTGCAAATATAATGTAATTTATTTTATCTTCGCAGTTCTGGTGGTACATTCATTTTAAAGTGAACCATCCCACTTTGGAGCAAACACAACGTCAATTTCCAATTATGACCATGTTTGCACAAGGAAATTGGGCGTCCACACAGCTAACAGATGGAACCCAAGCAGAAATATGAGCCGGATGCAAGGAGCCCAACGGACCACTTATACTTACAAAGGCAGAGTGTACCAGCAGTGGGAGCAGTGGGGGACTGATCCAAATTTCACCGAGATGTACAACAAGAGCTTCATCAGGTGTGTATTGTATAACCCTATATCAAAAGAGGGTGTTTGGTACTATGGAGAGCGACTTGTATATCAGCATACTGGAGTGTTAGTAAAAGCAATCAACCCATTCGAAAACGGCATAATTTCGAAGGCCGATTATGAACGGGTAAGAGAATCTTTGGGGGAGTGGGAGACAGCTCAGGATGATACGTTTCGGCTGACTCAAGAAGCAACCAGAGAAGAATACGATCAATGGTTTAGAAAGGTTGCCGATACAACTATATTTACAGAGCCAGGAAATTACGGTGGGTCTGACGTCCCACCAATAGGTAGGCTTCCACTTGGTGGTAATTTCCTTCCCTCACAACCGCCTTCGCAATCCGTTCCAGGCGAATCATCGTCTACACAAACATATTTTTACCCTACTCAGCCATATTCCACGGATTTACCACCTTTTGCTTGGGAAGTTCAAACGATTGATGCCAGTAGTGGTGGCCAGGTTCCATTCTCGTTGGATAATGCTCTTCCTGGGGAGTGTCTACCATACAGTATGGTAGATGTTCCATATCAGCTGCTTCAGCAAAGATGTAACGATTATCACAACCTCGTGGGTAGATTTCAGCATATGCACATCGAGGAGATAAACAAGTGGAGGACAGGTTCAATCCTTAACTTTGATCTAAACTCTCCACTTCAGAACACTAGCCCTGCTGTCCAAGCTCACAATCATAACACTCGTACTAGAAGAAGTCCGAGCGCAAGCACCCCGAGTAGGATTGTAAGTAGTGGAGGAAACCTAGATAGTAGCGGCGAGCCTAGGGCTCGCAACTCCAACAACAGTCCCAATGTTCATACTACTCCTCCAGCGACGATCCGTGGTTCCTCTGTTTATGGTAATATGCCTTTTCGTGGATCAAATGTCAGTCCAGTGAGTGCACCAGGGTCTTTGTTGGCAGGCATACATCAGCTTCAACCATGGAACCAGAACTGGGTTTCATCGCAACAAGAGGGCCAGGCATCGCAACATGAATATTGTCCTACGGAGGGAGGGTTTCAACGGTATGATAACTCTAGAGTAGTTCAACCCGTAGCTTATCCGAATTATGGTCCTAGTTATGGTCCGACTAATGATTCTGATGCAACTACAGTTCCAGGTAGCTCTTCTGAGTCCCACATGGATGTTGATGCAGATGCTCAACATGAATTGCGTAACAGGGGTGCTGATTTTTTGGGATTGGCGCAGCAAAGCCTATTCAGCCCTGGATTTTCTAATGATCCTAATCAAGGATCCGAGTTGTAGTATGCCGACATGTTAGGTTTCTTTATATGTAGTGTTTCTGTTCTTCTTGGATGAAAAAAGTTAATTAACAATGTTTTATCTTTTGGTATCTAATCAATGCAAGTTTTCCTTCAAGAAATTGTTGTATTACATTAAATTTAAAATACACCATGTGCGGCCAAAAATAAAAATGGAGAGTATTTTGGCAACACCGCAAGGATATTGAAACAACCATCATAACGGAAAGACTTTCCATTATGGCGTACTCTCCACTCTTCTAGCGCGGCATTAATGACTTCGTCGTTGGTTTGGCCAACGATCCTTACACGATTTTTTTTGAATTACTATTTGCAAAAACGTATTAACCTTTTGATTGATCTTGCAGAAACGATCGGATAATGACTGTTCAGTACGACTCCTAATGTTTCCAGGATGCTCTTTCAAAAATTCTTCTAATATCACACCCCATAAAGTTCGCCCCCCTATATTCGACTGCATAGGATTGGCGCGTTCCATCGTTTGCCGCACATAGTTCCTACAAATGCATAAATCCTCTTCCTTAGTGAACCTAAAATGACTATAGCGCGGTTCATATTGAGGAGATCCCGCCATTTTCAAACCGAAGGAGGACGAAAGTAAAGCCGAAGGTGGAAGTGAATGAGGTTGAAATTGCTCATTTATAGGCGAACTCATAAACGAGCTGAACATCTATCGATAGAAATAGTATCTGTCGATGGAAATTCCATCGACCTCGACAGAAATACCATCGACAGATACAAATTCCATCGGTCGATGGAAATTTCATCGACAGATACTATATTTCCATCTGACGTTGCAACGTCAAAACAGGTGTTTGCAAGGTCCATAGCCGGCGAAAACACCCTTAATTTGGGTTTTTGGTGTCCCATAGGAAGGGGCCTAATAAAATCCAACCCCTTGTATTGCCCTTTCCATAACCAGGAGGAATAAGGTTTTGGTTTGCCTACACATTGGGGTGACTCATCTCTGAAATACTTGATTTGTAAAATTTTAGCCCACAGTTGATCCGGTTCTTGGACCATTCTCCGTGCCATTTAATTTACCAATTAATGCTTTGTTAAACTTTTCGATTTTTTAAACCCAAACCTCCAGCATTGAGAGGTTTACAATTTGTCGACCAAGATTCGAGGCATAAGCCTCTGGAGTCTGGAGTCCTCTCTGTTGTGACCATCCATTTCTTTTGCAAAAATGATTTATACCCTGCGGGTTACACAAAATCAAAAGGTGAGAGAGGGAGCAGCGGGTCCCACCAAACCGCAAAACCCAACCTTCTATTTTCCTGGGGTGGGACCCCTATTCTCTCTCACATTTCTTTTGTTTGTGTAACTGTAGTGAACCTGTTAGGGGGGCATCCTGGCTAAGGGGTTTAGAGGGGTTGGCTTTATCTATCCGTTGTAACGGTTTCGCGTCTGGCCGTTATTTGGCTGTTGTATTGAGTCCTGAGTCGGCGGTCGTGTGTCTCACACACTCACCGATTATCAGTTGCTTTATCTTGTTGAGTCTGTACTTGTTTGGAATTATCTGAAAATAAATCAAAAACCTTCTTCTTCTCAAAACCGAAGCTCTCAAGCTTTTCTTCCTTGTTCTCTTGATCCAATTTGTAGTGGAAACACTACAAGTGGTATCAGAGCAATCGATCCTTGTGACCGGTTGCGAAAATGGTGAATCAAAAAGATATAGATGAGATTAATAAGAAGATTAAAGAAATGATGAAGAACTATGATGAGATATCTAAGAAGATCGACACAGGTCAGAAGGCTTTGGAGGAATCACAACAGGAATCCACCAAACAATTGATTGATAGCGTATCGGTTATTATCAGTGGAAAAATTGAAGAGCAGATGAAGCTCACTGCTAAGAGCTTAGATGACTCCATGGAGCTGAAGATACATGCTCTAGAAGAGAGATTACTCAAGGTGGGAGTAGAGGCTAGCTTGCTTCAAGACTCAGCTTCAAGATCGAGTCTACAGAAGAGATCTGGGCTATTGGGTCCTTCCCCTGAAGGTATAAACTCTCCTACTCAGTTTACCAATTCACATAAGCCTAAGGTTGACTTTCCTAAATTTGATGGGAGTAATCCTAGATCTTGGATTAGAAAATGTAAGAAGTATTTTACACTGCATAATATGAATGAAGAAGAAAAGGTGCATATGGCTTCTATGTATCTTGAGGGAAAGGCTGACATATGGTTCCAAGATTATCAAGAAGGGAGAGATCAGATAGAATGGCCTGAGTTTGTTATAGATTTATGTTCTAGATTTCAGGATTTGGGACATGATGATGTGGTTGGGGAGTTCAATAAGCTCAGCCAAAGGAACACTGTGCTTGAGTATCAAGAATTGTTTGAAGAGCTGAAGGCCCTGATGTTGGCTAAGAATAGGCATTTGACAGAAGAATATTTTACATCCAGCTTCATCAGTGGACTCAAAGAAGAACTGAGGATGGCTGTACAGATGTTTAGTCCCACCAGTTTGAAGCAAGCCATATATTTAGCAAGGATGCAGGAGGCATTATGGGACAATGTGGCTAAGAAGAATAGACTCACCAACAGACCAACTCCACTGCAAATTCCTTATAACAGTAGGCCTATGGTGAGCTCACAAAAGTCCAACTCACCCTCACCAAGAAGTAGTAATGTCACAAGCCCTAGGCTGCCAATTAGGAAGTTGTCATATGCAGAGATGAAAGCTAGGAGAGAAAAAGGACTGTGCTACAATTGTGATGAGGTTTTTAAGGCAGGTCATAGATGTGTCAAACAACAGTTATACATGTTGGCAGCAGATGAAGAAGAGGAGGGCATGTCTGAAGATGAAATGGCTGATGCAGTTCCATTGATTCAAGAGATGGCAGAAGAAGAGGTAGAGATATCAGTGCATGCCTTGTCTGGACATACTTCTCACAATACTATTAAGGTGCAGGGAACTAGTAAAGGTGGTAGGACATTTACCATTTTGGTGGATAGTGGGAGTACTCACAGTTTCCTAGACCCTGGAGTGGCTAAATGGGGTAAATGCTTGATGGTGGCCACTGCACATTTTCAGGTAGTTGTAGCTGATGGCAACAAGTTAGTGAGCAATGCTAGGTGTCCTCAATTTAAATGGAGTATACAAGGACATCAGTTTGCCTATGACATGAAAATATTACCTCTTGGGGGTTGTGATATGGTATTGGGAGTTGATTGGATGAGGGAAGTCAGCCCTGTAGAGTTTGATTTCAAGAAGCTTACTGTTTCTTTTATTAAGGCAGGAAAAAAGATTCAGTTACAAGGCATTGGAGAAGTTGCAAGAGTCTCTATGATGACTGGTGAAGAATGTCAGAAATATTTAAAGAAGCATAAGCATGGCATCATGGGGCAACTGTTTTCTATTAGTGCTTCTAACTCCACAACAACCACACCTGACAGCATAGCTCCTCTACTCAAAACATTTGAATCTATCTTCACTGAACCCACTTCACTACCACCCTTGAGGAAGCATGATCACCACATTCCTCTTCAGCCTCACTCAATTCCACCAAATCAAAGACCCTATAGAATTCCCTATGTTCAAAAAGAGACTGTTGAAAAATTGGTACAAGAAATGCTTACTTCTGGTGTTATTAGGCCTAGCCATAGCCCTTTTTCTTCTCCCATATTACTAGTTAAGAAGAAGGATGGTAGCTGGAGGTTTTGTGTAGATTACAGAAGGCTTAATGAGATCACCATAAAGAACAAATACCCAATACCTGTCATTGATGAGCTATTGGATGAGCTGAATGGGGCCAGAGTATTCTCTAAGATTGACCTAAGGGCTGGATATCACCAAATAAGGGTTAGTCCTCCTGACATACACAAGACAGCTTTCAAGACTCACCAAGGGCATTATGAGTTCATTGTGATGCCATTTGGACTTACTAATGCACCTGCTAGCTTTCAAGCTCTCATGAATGATGTGTTCCAGCCATACTTAAGGAAGTTCATTTTAGTATTTTTTGATGACATTTTGATTTACAGCCCTGATATGAAGACTCATTTACATCACTTAACCACTGCTTTGACAGTCCTCAAAGAGAACTCCTTGTTTGCTAAGCTGAGTAAATGCTCTTTTGGTCAACCTCAAATTGAGTACTTAGGTCACATCATTTATGGAAGTGGAGTTGCAGCTGACCCAGAGAAGATTACTTGCATGAAAAATTGGCCAGTACCAGCTACTCTTAGAGATTTGAGGGGGTTTTTGGGCTTGACAGGCTACTATAGGAAGTTTGTTAAAGGATATGGGTTAATCTGCAAGCCATTGACTGAACTTCTGAAGAAAAACAACTTCCAGTGGAGTATTGAGGCACAATCTGCTTTTGATCAATTGAAGGAAGCTGTCACTACCACCCCAGTCTTAGCTCTTCCAGACTTCACAAAACCTTTTGAGCTCTCCACTGATGCTTGTGATGTGGGTGTAGGAGCTGTTTTAAGTCAAGAGAAGAAACCCATAGCTTTCTTTAGCAAAGGAATGGGGACAAGGTTTCTGGGCATGTCAACTTATGAAAAGGAGATGATGGCAGTTGTCATGGCAGTCACTAAGTGGAGGACCTACCTCATGGGCAACAAATTTGTCATCTATACTGACCACCAAAGCATCAGATATTTCATGGAGCAGAGGATACACACTGTGTTGCAACAGAAGTGACTCTCCAAGCTGTTGGGCTACAATTATGAACTGAAATATAAGAAGGGAACTGATAACAAGGTGGCTGATGCTCTTTCAAGGAGAGGTGAAGGTAGTGCAAACACTTGTATGACTATAACTCAGTGCCAACCAATGTGGTTAAAAGAAGTTCAAGATAGCTATATTGAAGACCCAACAGCTCAAGAATGGATACCAAAATTGGTACTACACCCTGAAGGAGTGGAAAATGTCTCTTATCAGCTTGGTATTCTTAGATATAAGAACAGAATTTACATTGGTGAGAAAGGGGGTACTAGGGAAAAAGTCATGAGTGCCATTCACAACTCTGCCTTAGGTGGGCATTCTGGATCTCAAGCTAGCTATCAGAAAGCTAAACTCTATTTTTATTGGAGTGGAATGAAGCAGCATATTCTCAAGCATGTACAGGAGTGTGATACTTGCCAGCAGCATAAGGGGATGAACACCTTGCCAGCTGGGTTATTACAACCATTACCAATACCTGATCAAGCTTGGGCACACATCAGTATGGACTTCATTTCAGGGCTACCAAAATCAGAAGGTAAGGAGATAATTTTGGTCATAGTGGATAGATTCACTAAGTATAGCCACTTTATAGCCCTCAGCCACCCCTATACTGCAATCTCTGTGGCTAAAGTATTTATTGATACAATTTTCAAGTTGCATGGGTTGCCCAAGAGCATTGTATCTGACAGGGATGCTATATTCCTTAGCAACTTTTGGCAAGCATTGTTTGCTAAACTTGGAACTCAACTGCACATGAGCACAGCTTACCACCCTCAGACTGATGGACAAACTGAGAGGGTGAATGCTTGC
>JAJJMA010157422.1:0-11602 GCA_023529015.1 Papaver nudicaule | reverse complement strand
ATAGTTACACAAATGCCCTTATCTTAGCTACTAAGTAAAGTAGGTCTTTGGTGCGCCTCGTCTTCAAGTGACTTCGGCTCTCGTATGTCGGTTTATCTCTTCGGCATACTTATTCCTCGGGCTTGATCTTCACTTCGGGGGGAGCTTGGGTAACTACTTCGGACGGATTGGCGACATCTTCGGGTGATGGTCCATGGTTCGTAGTCTTAGTCTTTGACTCTCTTCGCATTTATAAGGTGATGTCTTCCTCTTCTTCTAGGATGATGACACGTGGATCGTCCGAATTATACCCCCACAGTTTGCTCCTTTGCCAATGGATGTTTCGAAGATTAATCCGTTTGCAAATTCTTCTTGTCATAATTGACGGTATGAGACACGTGGACTTGTGAGAATCCTGGAGTGTGCTGACTTGTGTTGTATCCTTTCGTTTAGCTTTGGTACTTTGACTTGCTTCAACAGCTTCGAACTTGTAACATTTACGTCTTTGTTGAGTTGCCAAGGAGGTATGCTTGATTGAGTTGGTAACTAATGAATTTTATCTCCCCTTTTCTGGTATTTTTTCATGATGATTTGAGATTTCATTGATCGAATGTGATGCTGAATCCAAGGAACTGGCATCGAGAAGAGGATGAGTAGTCATCGAAGTATGCGGGCTGATCCGAAGGAGATGTCTCGAGGTAACTGTCCATCAAAGTTGGTTATTGACTGCCGTATTATCGAGAACGGAAATGTGTGCCGTCGAATCGAAGTGTGATCGAGGATGACTTCGTAGTGAGGTCGAGGATGATCTCGGAGTGGCACTCCTGTCATGATTATTCCTTTTAGTTGATTAGTGAACTCCTGATCCTTTTTGGTGTTTCTTTTATCCAACGCGTTGGGTATTGAGGTTATTATTTTTCAAGAAGATTGCTCCGAGGATGTTTCGTCGAGAATGCTAAGATGACTGCTTCGGATTGAAGGAGATAGATGCCATGGATTGACTTTGGTGTTTGCATAACTGGGCTTCGTCGATGATGAATGGTTATTTCATGGATCCTTTGAATTTTGAGATGACCTTCGTTGGTGTACTTCGATGTAGACAGATGATTGCTTCGTTTTGTAACTATCTCGAAGGGTGGTAGCCGAGATGTTGTCGAGGTGTTTCTTTTGTTGTGATATTTTCTTCCTTCGGACTATCTTTTGAGCGAGATGAGTTCTTGACTTTCCATTGTTGTCGAAAGAACTGAGCGGAAGAGTACAAAATGTTTTTCGAGTATGCATACTTGCTCCTACTCTTACGTGAAGTTCTTAGACAGCTTCTTGAGTTGTTTGATGTCGTTGTTGTTGCTTGATTGTTGTTGAAGAAATGAGCTTTGAAAAATTTTCATGCGGGATTCCCTTGTATAGTTGCCTCCCTTTTGCTTTCGAAAGTGAAGGAACCGAACTTTTGGGAAGCAAAAGGATTGTTTCATCCCAAAGTGTACCATCCACAAAGCGAATTTGTTGTACGAGGAGGTTGGCATCCAATGGCTTTGCCCCTGCATTCTTTTGGTTTGCTCCAATTATTGCTTCGGTGTGTTGACTTTGCGGCTTTCCCTTGTGAAACGAAGGATGTCATACTCCTTGGTGAATGAGGATTGCTATCACTTTGCCTTGCTCCTTGTATTATTGGCGTTATGGTCTACGAGTGGGTCTTTAGCGAAGTTCTTGCATGTATAACCTTCTTCGAGCGTTTGGAAAGCGAAGCCAATTTTGAAACCCATTGGATCTTAACGAAGAAACCTTAGCGCATGCTCCTGTTTGATGCTTTAATGAATATTTCAAGGTAATATCTTTGTGATTTGCTTGTGCCCCTGTCTTGCATCTTTTTGCATTTCGGTTCATTTGTACTTCGAGCCATCCTGCAGAATATTTCGATTCATCCTGTAATGAAGTTAAGAGTATTGTTAATTCATTCTTTGACAAAGTATATTTTTGAATAATTCTTCCATGAAGTTTCTTTCTCATGATCGAGTCATGCTTTTCTTTGATGCATAGTTTTTGTAGTATGACGATCAGGCACGTACTTTCCTTCGATGCATTTCTTGCCTGGTAACTCGTGATCAGGCACGTAGTTTACCTTGCAAATTATAGGCTCCAAAGGTTACTTAGAGTGCAACTTCGGGGCTTACTTCGATGTGGGAGGCAGTAACCAAGCTAGTGGGGGCGTACGGATCACCCTTCCCAAAGGCTTTGAGCTACTCGCGCTGGTTTCAAGCAAAACACTGGCTATCGAGATCATAAGTACCCGTTTTGCCTCGGTACGTTAGGTGGGTATCGAAGATACTTAGTATCCTCCGAGAGAACATGGTGGTGTTCTGATAACCCATTTATCCCAAGTATAGTGGGAAACTTATGGTGGGTAGCTTCTATGTGTCTCGATAATAAAGTAGCACAATGGGGGAGTGCCGGTCAAAGCTGGAGCTTAGACATGGTACTGTTCTCCTATCGCGGCCTGGAGTTCAACTTCTTCTTTTCTTGCTAGCCCCTCCTCAAGGCTGTGCTTGATTTTTGGAGGAGGTCCCTCGGCTGCGTAACTCGCTTGCCATTCCCGTGAATGTAAGCTAATTAGCTGCCTCGGGGTTCCATCCACCTCTAAAAGTAGATGTTAATCCCATTTATCGTCCCCTCGACGCCTCAAAAGAGAGGTCGAATGGTAGTGGGTTCAAATGCGTCTCGGCTTATATAGCTTTGATGCAAAGTACCCACTGCTAACGGGGTGTCTTGTGGGTAGAGGACTGTGCCATATAGATCGTAGGGCCCTTACAACTACATGTACATCAGCTCTGTGCCTGCTATTCGAGGACTTTTCATTTTTTTGGCGTTTTTTGCCTTGGCGTTAAAGCCTTTTTATTGGCGTTTTTTGCCTCGGCGTGACAGCCTTTTTGTTTTTGCGACGAGGCACTGGTGAAGATATGGCGTCATGGCCTATTCTCTTTGATGGCGTCACAGCTTTAGGAGATGTGCCTAAGAAAATAGGAATTTGTTGTGGTCGGAGCTTGCTTATCCGAGTGTTTGCTTCAGAGCTTGAAGAGGTGACTGATGTTGAGGCACCGAAGTTTCTTCGCTGCTGTTATACTGCTGCTTGATGATGATGGCTACGAGATTATGTACTTAGCTAGTTGTCTCCGAGATAGGCATCGGAGTTGAGTACCAAAGGTGAGTAAACGTAGTCACCAAAGTTGCATCCGAGATGGCTTCACAGTTGATATCTTCGATGGGTTTCTTCGAGGATGATGTTGCCGAAGTGAGGCATCAAAGTGAAGTTTGGTCCGAGATAGCTGATGTTTAAAGCATCAAAGTTTTTGCTTCCGAGATGGCAGTGGTTGATTAGTGCTCCGAAGTAGGATTGTTGGTGTCTTTGGATCAAAGTGGAATTTGTTTGATGGTGGCTGCGAGTTGTAGTAGCTCCGAGAACAAGGTTGGTTGATACTCCGAGAAAAAAGTTGCTCGATGGTTGAACTTGTTTGTTCCCTCATGCAGAATGTTAATTCAGTGGTGCTTCCTTGATACATATTGACCGTCGAGAGGTAAACTGTATGGGTTATATAAACTGGGTCATCGATGTTGGGTGTATATAACCATCGAAGGTGAGGATCATAATGGCTGAAACTGCTTCGTGGAGGATAAGCTGTGTAGCCATCGAGGAATGAATGGATTTGATCGAAGGTGCAGCCGAAGCCATCAAGACTTGAGTTGTTGATGCTGGCGAGTTTCCCGTGTTTTTCTAAGTTTTCCTTGCTGCCATAACTGAATTCTGATCAACTTGTTTAGGCATCATGGCCTGTTCGTTTCTATGGCGTTAAAGCCTTGGGAGGTTGTGCCTAATCAGGTAGGACTTTGCCTCATCGAGGAGGAGCTGGAGGTTGTACCGAGCTGTTTTTGTGAAGCATAATTCATGTATAACATAATAGTATGCGAAGCTTGAAGATTGCATATAGCTAAGGAAATTCGAGTGTGCCATAATATGACAAGTATACTTCTATACGTAAAGTGATATGTTGTATCGAGGGGAGACTTAATAAGTCTAAGGCATAAAAATGCTAATTGGTAACTCAAAAATTCTTTAACTTCATTACCGTTGCACATTGCTCGATGTTGTTTAAACATACTCGATACCCCCCACTCTTTCGAGGTAGAAAGAGATGGTTCGATCTTTAAGCATAATTATTTGATGCCCCATCCCTTCAAGGTGGAAGAAGATGGGTCGCTCTCATTTATTTTGGTATGTGCCTGAAACTTTATAATTGCACTATTTCTCTTAATTCGAAGCTAATAATCTTTTTTCGATATTCACGCCCCTCGAGGAGGGAGGAAGCGATTTAATCGGTTTTAGAAAGAAACTAATATAAATAGAACTTCTATTGCAGGATATATACTTAGTTTGAAACTTCGATAAGTAGGACTTCGATATTGATGCCCCTCGAGGTGGGAAGAGGCGAATCAATAGAGTCTAGCATGCTGTGGGTAAGATATCCTTTCACGAAATATATCCTTGTGGTAAGAATTCTATTAAGCATTAGCCTAGGCGAGAGATGCCCCAGCGTAAAATAATTCGAACTTTCAAAGAGATTTTTCAGAGTTAGAAAATGCTTAGCGAAGGCGAGAAGATTGATTAGCTGCACTTTTGAGTCCGTGCTCACTGAGTCTCGATATTTCCTTTTGAACTTTCGCCATTTGGTTCTGGAGTGTGCTTTTGCTCCTTGGGCGTGCTTGCTTCGGTGTTTGCTTTGTTTCTACACTTTGTGCCACTTTTATTTTTGTGCCTTACTCTTTGATGGGATTCCTCCAATATTTTATTATTTGTACCTTTCAAGACGAAAGAAAGCTGTTTGATCAGAGATCAAAAAAGTAGCAAGTGAAAATGTTATTGTACTGTTAGTGGCTGCATTCAGAGACGATTTTTATAATTTTGAGAAATGTAGTATGGCATGAAGATTTCAATTCAAAGCATAGTTGAAATACCTCGGAATGGGAAGAATGTAGAGTTTAAGAATTCTCCCTTTTCATGTGTAGCTTATAAGTTATGGCTTGATCGTAGGTGGAGATCGAAGATGGATTGAAGCTGTCGTCAAGCTGCCATTTAAAGTTGGTGGTTGGTGATTGGAGTTGTACCAAAGTTGAGTTTCATTTTCGGAGTTGTATCGGAGGGAATATCCCGAAGTAAGTCATCCGAGTAAGTCACCGAGGGTGGCTGTTTTGATCCGAAGTGAGTGTCCCGAGATACGATCGAGCTAGCTGCTGATGTATGCTTTTGAACCATCCAACTGCCGTGCCGAGAAGATCGCTTCGATGGATGGACGGAAGGTGGTAGGTGGCCGAAGTAGTTAACCGAAGTTGATTAGTTGGTGATCGAAGTTGACTGCGAGAATGATGCCGAAGCTGATGTTGGAAGTTGACTTCGATCATTTGTTCAGCTGGTATGATGAGACTGCTGGTATGCCCCAATCGAGTTGGTATGCCCTGATTGTAGTGGTATGCCCCAATCGAGTTGTTTGATCTGATGCTGTATTATCTCCTGTATTATCCGAAGTTGTTGTCCGAAGGTGATGACTCGATGTAGGACTCCTCGGAGGTATTCTCTATACGTGTTCCTTTTGCCAGAAAAAAAATTTCTTTGGTTTGAGAGATACAATCGCGCCGGGAATTCTAGCAACATCAACGAAGATACGTGACATTCTCCGACCATTTGTAACCTGAACTCTTTGTTACTCTGTCGTAAAAGTCTTCAACTTTGAAGATTATATTGCCATTGATGTCAAAAGCTCCTAAGTTATTATCTACTGTTTGAAACGCAAATTTCTTGGCAATTTGGAGATCTACTTAATTTGGCTTGCAGTATTGAGGTGCGATTACTATGACAGGATTGTCAGTGGCTTCTTGAGTACTGCTCCCCGTTGGTGGTGGTGGGGGTGGTGGATGATCCATCATCCTTGTTGGCAGTTGTTGATTCATTTATAGGTATGTACCCGAAATGATCTTACACATACAGATTTCATTCCCTTCGAGGTGTGATCGAGATGATTTCGTAGTTGATTGTCCGAAGTAGGGGTGGTGGAGATTTTTCTAATTTGGATTAGCCGAGGTTGAGTTTCTTCTTCGGTGTTGTACCGAAGTTGGATTAGCCGAGGTTGGTCATCGAAGGTGCTTTCAAAGCTGTCATCGGAACAACCATCAAAGTTGTTTGTCCGAAGGTTTGCTGCTGCCATATTTTCTAATGTTTCGAATTTGCTTCCCTCCTTGAGCTGAATTGGTCGTATCGTAGTGAGCTTTTATCAGGATCGAAGGGGAGCAGATATAGTTAATGAAGGTGAATCGCGTCCTCCTCGAGCTAATTGATGTGCTTCGGGATTTAAACATCGAGTGATTTTGGAATAATTCCATGAGCTTCCTCGGTGAGAAACAGTTTTGAATCCATCGATCGGATCCTACGCTGCAATTGAAAAGAATCAAAGAAAACTTTAGCCAGTTCCATCATTGTGCTGTAACCAAACTTCAGGGATAAATAATTGGAAACTGAAGTATCTATTGGTAAACTCAGTTTTGATTTTTGAGAAAAAACCCCAAATCTGATATTTCCAAAGGCTTGAATGGGTTTGTTTAATGAGATTTGTTGTTTGATAATCTGAAATTATAACTTGTTTTTGACTAAATGATCTAAACAAAATCAGAGTTGTTTTTGCTGTAGAAACAGTTTTGTTTATAAGGTTTCCTAAATTTTGCTAATAAAACTCCCAGATCTGGATTATTGAGAACAAAATTTAGAGAGAGAGAGAGAAAGGAATTGCTCATTTTGAGCCTTATGCATATGAAGATTTCCGCTGATTTTGATCCTTTCTTCCCATCAACTTTGATTTCTCCTGGTTTTAGTTGACAACGAGCATTTTTTGACGTCTGAAAGTTGAAAATGCCCCTAAATGCTTTAAAACAAACAGATCTGCTTTTAAATTCGCCGCATCTTCTAAGGAACTTGCCGGATATGGTACTGTACTTGCTATATTTACCACCGGAATTAATCTTCATTTCTGAACCTCCAAAGCACAGGCAAATATCTTTTGAAAAGACAAGAAATATGCTAAAAATTTGAAAACCCGAAATCACAGGCAAACCCTAAGTTGTTTTAATCATCCCTGTTTCTAGCGCCAAACTGTGCGAGTGTAAAATCTGCATATAGACTACACACCCAACAGCCATTAGATAGAGGAACCACAAGTATGAACCCTAATCAAATAATCAAGGTACAAATGTAAGGAGAAGATACAAGGTGCCATGGATGCAACCTTCATCACAAATTTATTACTTTCTTGGTGTTAGATTACATGAATCTCCATTAGAGAGGAGTTCTAGATCTAGATCTAGTTTTTGGGGAAGAAGATGAGTAGAGGAGAAGGAGGTAGAGAGAGAAAGTAAAAGAAGATCCCTCTCTCCTAGGAGATATTTCCTTTATATAGAGGAAATTTACATAGTTACACAAATGCCCTTATCTTAGCTACTAAGTAAAGTAGGTCTTTGGTGCGCCTCGTCTTCAAGTGACTTCGGCTCTCGTATGTCGGTTTATCTCTTCGGCATACTTATTCCTCGGGCTTGATCTTCACTTCGGGGGGAGCTTGGGTAACTACTTCGGACGGATTGGCGACATCTTCGGGTGATGGTCCATGGTTCGTAGTCTTAGTCTTTGACTCTCTTCGCATTTATAAGGTGATGTCTTCCTCTTCTTCTAGGATGATGACACGTGGATCGTCCGAATTATACCCCCACAGTTTGCTCCTTTGCCAATGGATGTTTCGAAGATTAATCCGTTTGCAAATTCTTCTTGTCATAATTGACGGTATGAGACACGTGGACTTGTGAGAATCCTGGAGTGTGCTGACTTGTGTTGTATCCTTTCGTTTAGCTTTGGTACTTTGACTTGCTTCAACAGCTTCGAACTTGTAACATTTACGTCTTTGTTGAGTTGCCAAGGAGGTATGCTTGATTGAGTTGGTAACTAATGAATTTTATCTCCCCTTTTCTGGTATTTTTTCATGATGATTTGAGATTTCATTGATCGAATGTGATGCTGAATCCAAGGAACTGGCATCGAGAAGAGGATGAGTAGTCATCGAAGTATGCGGGCTGATCCGAAGGAGATGTCTCGAGGTAACTGTCCATCAAAGTTGGTTATTGACTGCCGTATTATCGAGAACGGAAATGTGTGCCGTCGAATCGAAGTGTGATCGAGGATGACTTCGTAGTGAGGTCGAGGATGATCTCGGAGTGGCACTCCTGTCATGATTATTCCTTTTAGTTGATTAGTGAACTCCTGATCCTTTTTGGTGTTTCTTTTATCCAACGCGTTGGGTATTGAGGTTATTATTTTTCAAGAAGATTGCTCCGAGGATGTTTCGTCGAGAATGCTAAGATGACTGCTTCGGATTGAAGGAGATAGATGCCATGGATTGACTTTGGTGTTTGCATAACTGGGCTTCGTCGATGATGAATGGTTATTTCATGGATCCTTTGAATTTTGAGATGACCTTCGTTGGTGTACTTCGATGTAGACAGATGATTGCTTCGTTTTGTAACTATCTCGAAGGGTGGTAGCCGAGATGTTGTCGAGGTGTTTCTTTTGTTGTGATATTTTCTTCCTTCGGACTATCTTTTGAGCGAGATGAGTTCTTGACTTTCCATTGTTGTCGAAAGAACTGAGCGGAAGAGTACAAAATGTTTTTCGAGTATGCATACTTGCTCCTACTCTTACGTGAAGTTCTTAGACAGCTTCTTGAGTTGTTTGATGTCGTTGTTGTTGCTTGATTGTTGTTGAAGAAATGAGCTTTGAAAAATTTTCATGCGGGATTCCCTTGTATAGTTGCCTCCCTTTTGCTTTCGAAAGTGAAGGAACCGAACTTTTGGGAAGCAAAAGGATTGTTTCATCCCAAAGTGTACCATCCACAAAGCGAATTTGTTGTACGAGGAGGTTGGCATCCAATGGCTTTGCCCCTGCATTCTTTTGGTTTGCTCCAATTATTGCTTCGGTGTGTTGACTTTGCGGCTTTCCCTTGTGAAACGAAGGATGTCATACTCCTTGGTGAATGAGGATTGCTATCACTTTGCCTTGCTCCTTGTATTATTGGCGTTATGGTCTACGAGTGGGTCTTTAGCGAAGTTCTTGCATGTATAACCTTCTTCGAGCGTTTGGAAAGCGAAGCCAATTTTGAAACCCATTGGATCTTAACGAAGAAACCTTAGCGCATGCTCCTGTTTGATGCTTTAATGAATATTTCAAGGTAATATCTTTGTGATTTGCTTGTGCCCCTGTCTTGCATCTTTTTGCATTTCGGTTCATTTGTACTTCGAGCCATCCTGCAGAATATTTCGATTCATCCTGTAATGAAGTTAAGAGTATTGTTAATTCATTCTTTGACAAAGTATATTTTTGAATAATTCTTCCATGAAGTTTCTTTCTCATGATCGAGTCATGCTTTTCTTTGATGCATAGTTTTTGTAGTATGACGATCAGGCACGTACTTTCCTTCGATGCATTTCTTGCCTGGTAACTCGTGATCAGGCACGTAGTTTACCTTGCAAATTATAGGCTCCAAAGGTTACTTAGAGTGCAACTTCGGGGCTTACTTCGATGTGGGAGGCAGTAACCAAGCTAGTGGGGGCGTACGGATCACCCTTCCCAAAGGCTTTGAGCTACTCGCGCTGGTTTCAAGCAAAACACTGGCTATCGAGATCATAAGTACCCGTTTTGCCTCGGTACGTTAGGTGGGTATCGAAGATACTTAGTATCCTCCGAGAGAACATGGTGGTGTTCTGATAACCCATTTATCCCAAGTATAGTGGGAAACTTATGGTGGGTAGCTTCTATGTGTCTCGATAATAAAGTAGCACAATGGGGGAGTGCCGGTCAAAGCTGGAGCTTAGACATGGTACTGTTCTCCTATCGCGGCCTGGAGTTCAACTTCTTCTTTTCTTGCTAGCCCCTCCTCAAGGCTGTGCTTGATTTTTGGAGGAGGTCCCTCGGCTGCGTAACTCGCTTGCCATTCCCGTGAATGTAAGCTAATTAGCTGCCTCGGGGTTCCATCCACCTCTAAAAGTAGATGTTAATCCCATTTATCGTCCCCTCGACGCCTCAAAAGAGAGGTCGAATGGTAGTGGGTTCAAATGCGTCTCGGCTTATATAGCTTTGATGCAAAGTACCCACTGCTAACGGGGTGTCTTGTGGGTAGAGGACTGTGCCATATAGATCGTAGGGCCCTTACAACTACATGTACATCAGCTCTGTGCCTGCTATTCGAGGACTTTTCATTTTTTTGGCGTTTTTTGCCTTGGCGTTAAAGCCTTTTTATTGGCGTTTTTTGCCTCGGCGTGACAGCCTTTTTGTTTTTGCGACGAGGCACTGGTGAAGATATGGCGTCATGGCCTATTCTCTTTGATGGCGTCACAGCTTTAGGAGATGTGCCTAAGAAAATAGGAATTTGTTGTGGTCGGAGCTTGCTTATCCGAGTGTTTGCTTCAGAGCTTGAAGAGGTGACTGATGTTGAGGCACCGAAGTTTCTTCGCTGCTGTTATACTGCTGCTTGATGATGATGGCTACGAGATTATGTACTTAGCTAGTTGTCTCCGAGATAGGCATCGGAGTTGAGTACCAAAGGTGAGTAAACGTAGTCACCAAAGTTGCATCCGAGATGGCTTCACAGTTGATATCTTCGATGGGTTTCTTCGAGGATGATGTTGCCGAAGTGAGGCATCAAAGTGAAGTTTGGTCCGAGATAGCTGATGTTTAAAGCATCAAAGTTTTTGCTTCCGAGATGGCAGTGGTTGATTAGTGCTCCGAAGTAGGATTGTTGGTGTCTTTGGATCAAAGTGGAATTTGTTTGATGGTGGCTGCGAGTTGTAGTAGCTCCGAGAACAAGGTTGGTTGATACTCCGAGAAAAAAGTTGCTCGATGGTTGAACTTGTTTGTTCCCTCATGCAGAATGTTAATTCAGTGGTGCTTCCTTGATACATATTGACCGTCGAGAGGTAAACTGTATGGGTTATATAAACTGGGTCATCGATGTTGGGTGTATATAACCATCGAAGGTGAGGATCATAATGGCTGAAACTGCTTCGTGGAGGATAAGCTGTGTAGCCATCGAGGAATGAATGGATTTGATCGAAGGTGCAGCCGAAGCCATCAAGACTTGAGTTGTTGATGCTGGCGAGTTTCCCGTGTTTTTCTAAGTTTTCCTTGCTGCCATAACTGAATTCTGATCAACTTGTTTAGGCATCATGGCCTGTTCGTTTCTATGGCGTTAAAGCCTTGGGAGGTTGTGCCTAATCAGGTAGGACTTTGCCTCATCGAGGAGGAGCTGGAGGTTGTACCGAGCTGTTTTTGTGAAGCATAATTCATGTATAACATAATAGTATGCGAAGCTTGAAGATTGCATATAGCTAAGGAAATTCGAGTGTGCCATAATATGACAAGTATACTTCTATACGTAAAGTGATATGTTGTATCGAGGGGAGACTTAATAAGTCTAAGGCATAAAAATGCTAATTGGTAACTCAAAAATTCTTTAACTTCATTACCGTTGCACATTGCTCGATGTTGTTT
>JAJJMA010157421.1:0-11240 GCA_023529015.1 Papaver nudicaule | reverse complement strand
ACACCAGGGGTTAATAAATTTACCATCACCAACTATCCAGGAGATAAAAGGTTTGATAAGCTCCTTTATATTGAACAGACACCTCCAGGTCCAAGAACAAGATTTAGGACAAGTGGCATTAAGGAAGTCAGTATAAGGAAAGTATTTGGCTTTGAGAACAGAAGCAATAAGGGAGTCAGGGTTTTCCACGATTTTCCAAGCATTCCTAGCAATCATAGCCAGATTATTAAGTTCAGCTTTCCTAAGACCTAGGCCTCCTTCAGACTTGGGAGAACAGAGAACATCCCAACCAAGATAGCGAAGCTTCCTATCCTTAGGGTCCTGAGACTCTCCCCACCAATATTTACCAAGGTGAGAATCCATTTTCCTACACAAATCTTTAGGAATCAGAAAGGCAGCCATTTGGTAAAGGAGAATAGCCTGACCTACATGTTTAACCAAGGAAGTTCTAGCAGCCTGAGCTAGAAGTTTATTAGTCCAAAAACCAATTCTACTATCAATAGCTTCCAAAATACCCATATGCGTTTCAATTTTGGACTTCTTAAACTCAATAGGGGTGCCTAGATACTTTTCTCCCCGACCTCTGTTTTGGATACCTATGAGGTCAGCCATAACATCTTTATAAGCAGGATCAATTCCAGGGCTGAACTGAATCCCAGATTTATCAAAATTTATTTCTTGGCCAGAAGCCTGAAAGTATTTATGGAGATAACTTTTAATGTGAGAGAAATCCATAGCAGAAACTCTAGAAAAAAGGAGACTGTCATCAGCAAACAGAAGATGGGTAATAGCAGGGGCATTCTTATGGACTCTGATACCAGTGATATCCCATATCCTAGTAAGCTTATCAATGTAGGAAGAAAGGGCTTGATAAGCCCAGTTA
This sequence comes from Papaver nudicaule, assembly GCA_023529015.1. Taxonomy (NCBI): domain Eukaryota; kingdom Viridiplantae; phylum Streptophyta; class Magnoliopsida; order Ranunculales; family Papaveraceae; genus Papaver; species Papaver nudicaule. Next base: position 10,357 of record JAJJMA010157421.1, on the reverse strand, counting down.
AGGGATCTCCTTGCCTTAAACCCCTCTCAGGCTTGATAAGCCCAGTTGGGACACCATTAAGCAGAATGGAGTACGAAACAGTAGATAAGCAGTTTAAAATTAGTTTAACCCAATGAGAGCAGAGACCCATTTTCAATAAGACCTTTTCCAAGAAGGACCACTCAAGTTTGTCATATGCCTTAGACATATCATGTTTAATAGCTGCCAAGCCATGTTTTCCTGGAACTGATTAACACAGTAAACCACCTCATTGGCAAGCAGAATGTTATCAGAGATACTTCTCTTAGGGACAAAAGCACTCTGATTAGGAAAGATGAGCTTATCCATTAAGGGTTTCAATCTATTGGCCAGGGTTTTAGATAAGACTTTATAGGCAACATTACATAGTCCTATTGGCCTGAATTGGGACACTAATTCAGCACAAGCTATCTTAGGAATAAGAGCAATATTAGTGTGATTAAGATATCTGGCAATGTAACCAGTTCTAAAACAGGTTTGGGTCATTTCTATTATATCAGGACCAACTATATCCCAGTGTTTTTGGTAAAACAGACCAGTGAAACCATCAGGACCAGGGGCCTTTTTCCTCCCATCTGAAAAACCGCAGCTTTAATTTCCTCTGCAGAAAGAGGGATATTAAGCAGGTCATTATCTGCTCCAGAAAACTTTACAGGGAGATCCTGTAAGATTTCATCCTGAAAGTGTTGAGGACTAGAAGCATACAGATTTTTAAAGTAGGTTTCAAAAAATGATCATATTGCTTCTCTATTAGTTATGATCTTTCCCAAGTTATCTTTAATCCAACTAATCGATTTTATCTTTCTATTGAACAGGGTGATTCTATGAAAGTAGGGGGTATTCCTATCCCCTTCGGCCAACCAAACTTCTCTAGATTTATCTTTCCAGAAAATTTCCTCTACTTTATAGAGAAAGTTAAGCTTATCATGCAAATTACTCATCAAAGTAGTGTCAGTGGGGTTATTTTCCTGAGCTACTGAGAGAGCATCCCTAGTTTCCTTTATATTTTTTGTGATAACCAAAGGATAATTTGTTCCAATCCTTAAGACCCTTCTTAGTATTAGCAAGTTTAATTCTAAGGATATTAGCAGGATAACCACTGGCCTCAATAGCCCAAGCATTAGCAATAACATCTCTACAAGAGGGATCAAGGACCCACATAGCCATAAAGTGAAAAGGTTTTGGCATGCATATTTCAGAATAATTAAAACCAATAAACAAAGGGCAATGATCAGAAGAATCCCTAGGCAGGTTAACAACACAAAATTTAGGACAAAGGGAAAGAGCATGAGGATTCAGGAAACTCCTATCAAGCCTCTCAAGAATGATATTCTCATCAGCCTGCATGTTAGACCAAGTAAATCTAGGTCTAGAAAAACCAGGATTTATTAATTGGAAATGTTCACAAAATCTTTTAAGATTAGCAAAATCATCATCCTCAGGAACTAGACCACCACACTTGTCATCATGACTAAACAAGGAATTAAAATTACCAAAAAAGAAAACAGAATCATTTTCAGGGAAAACTAGATTACTTATTTGACTATTCCAAAATTCTCTTCTAAGGCTTTGATCTGGTTCACCATAGACAAAATTCAAGTGGCATAACTTAGAGTGAATAATGTCATTAGAAGTGCAATAGATACCCCTAGAACTAGATGAGATGATAGACAAACCAATCTCTTGTTTTCAGGCAAGCACCAGACGCCCACTTCTACCAACACATGGAACTTTAAAAGCACAAGGAAAACCCATATTTTTCATCTTTTTAACAGCATCTCCATTCTTCATCTTAGTTTCACTAAGGAACACAATGTCGGGGTTTGTATTTTTAAGGAGCATAGAAAGTTCTTTGCCAGCCGATTTCTTTCTAAAACCTCTAGCATTCCATACAATCATATTAACATTATTCACAGGCGATTCATCATTCATCTCATGGGCAGATTCAACATTAGAAATGGTAGGATCAGGGGAAGAATTGATATGTACCTGATTGGTGGAATTAGTACCACCATTAGCGTTAGAACTAGAAGAACCACCGCTAGTCTGAGCTCCTTGAGAACTTGATAGGTTCAGTGGGGCAGCAGGATGGGTAGAGTCTTGACTAACTGCAGCAACAGATGGAGAGAAAGGCCTATACTGATATTCACACTCATAAGGGAAGGTAAACTGATGGGTAGAGGGAGTATTATGAGAACTTTGATGTTGGTTCTCAGAAGGTAGGGTTCCCAGATCAGTAATAGGGGGCAGAGAGCAATGAAATCAGGCTCAAAATCAGGTAAAGTAGTTACAGTAGAAGGAACTGAGGGTTTCACAATAACACTTTTAAGAACACGTGGCCTTTTCCTAGCCTCAGTACGAGGATTAACTTTCCTTTTGAGATTTGCTAACACATCATGAAGATCACTGATTTCTGATTCAGATTGGTCCTTTGGAGAACAGCTTTTGGTATTAGAAGGAACACTCTTGAATTTCCTTGTGACCACGCGATTAATGGAATCAGAGTTATTGGGAACATGAGTAGGGATGGAGTTCAAAACACAGCTAGAGATAGCCGGAGAAGCAGAAGTAGAAACAATATGAGACATATCTTTCTGCTTGTAGACAATTGGAAGCCCATTAATAGTAGACATCGGCCCAATAGATTGAGTTGTTGGTTCAGAGATAGTGAGAGTTCTTGGCCTGGCTGAGAATCGACCCAAGTTTACCTCTTTCCATTGAATCATTTCCACCAGCAGGATTACCAACACTCATCACAGTTTTCCCTCTCTTATGATTTGTTAACTTTGTATCAGGGGAGCTAGAAACATCAACCACCTTTACCATGGGAGTAGTAGCAGCAACACATGGTGGAGCAGAGATACTAGGCATACCAATATCCATTCTATCAATAGCAATCTCAACCTTGCTGGAGGATTGACTTGAAGTACCCGCAGTAATGATCTTTCTGTTATTGAATCTGGAACAGTTCTCATCCCTATGATCAAGAATACGACAAGAGGTACAGTAGTATCTTGGAACAACCATACATCTAGTCTCGATAAGAAAAGGTTGAATACGGCCCTTAGTGATCAATGGAATACCAGTTGGGAGGGGCTTGTAGGTGGCAACCAAAATGCAAACCTTAACATTCTTCTTGAGAGGGTGAGTACCATACGGAGTAAGGGCTTTAAGGAGCTTACCCATCTTGAAAGTAAGCTTTTTCAGATCTTCAAACTCAGTAACTTCATTGGGTACATTACACAAGATAAACCACATGACTTCTTCTCTGAAGTTCACCGGATAAGTAGCAGGCCAACCAGTAGATGGAACCACCCTAAGGACAATAAGATGACCACAATCAAACCAAGGTCTATTCTCATCCACATTAACAAAATCAGCTTCAGCAAGAAAACATATAAGCACCTTATTCCTTAATCCACTGAAGTTAGTAACAGTTGGGGTTTTTAGAAGAGGCCACTGAGTAACAATAGATTTCCTTATTGAGGGAGTTGGGGTAAGACCTTCACTACACAGATGACCAACCATACACCATTTCCAATTAGTATCATTATCAGCAAGAACAACTGTCTTATCAATATAGACAGGTTTAGTGAGAGCAGAGGGTAGAGAAGGGGGTAAAACAAGTTTTTCAGCCATTTGAGATGTGATTTCTTGAATGTCTTGGGAAGTAGAGAAGGTAAAGCTACTGATGTTTTGATCAGTTTCATGAAAAGAGAGAGAGTGATGGATATAATGAAGATAGGGGGGTGATTTTTATCTGATGGGTAACGAAAGATTAGAATAATACAGCAATATTTTAAGTAGAGACCAGACTTGGAATCAACAAAGCAGTATGTGGTATATGTGATGAACAGAAGGAGGTTGACACTACAAGATGTAATATCTTTTCGTAGCCAATAAGGATGTACATCGGTCAAACAAGAGACAATGGTTAAGGAAACATCATAGTCACCAACCAGAGGAAGAATAGAATAAGCACAAGATATCTCGTCACGGGTTGAGGTAAGATTTGTTTCCTCGGAGGGGGTAGTAAGACTACATATGATAAACCTTTTCACTTCCTTGGAGAGAGGATAGCAATCAACATCAGCCCAACTCAAACGTGTACCATCCAGATGAGTATCAATATAGGACAAGAATGGGGGAATGCCATTCCAACAATTTGTGGGCTTTATACTGGTAGGTGAGTATTGAATGCATTTGTATTTATCTGATTTCATGAGGCGGGAAAAGCAATTGTTTCTAGCAAATTGAAAAGAAAGATTTAAAGCTGTTTTCCCAAGGCGGGAAAAACTTATGCAGGTGAAATACAAAAAAAAATTCCCCAAATTGAGATAATAAGGGTTCTCTTTCAGTGTATGGGGCAAGACAAAATCGATAGGGTGCATTAGGGTATTGACATGGGAAAAATGATTTTTCTGGTTATAATAGGCTTTTAGGTGTGGGTAGTTGGGAGGGTTATAATTCAAAGGGTGTAATGAATGTATGAAGTGATGGGTTGAGTAGAAGACCAGGTTAGACCTATACTCCAAGCCACGCATGCAGCCTCTAGCCCAGTGCATGCCACCACGAACCTGCAAGAGAACAAGGTAGACAAAAAGATTAGCATTAGGTGGCTCTACAGTAGGCTCATTAATGATGCTAATGATGATACTGTAAAGCGTGAGGGGGTGGAAAAAATGATTAGGGATAAATTTCTCAAAGGCCGAAACGACATGATGAATGTAGATATGGGGAAGGGTGAGAACATGAATGTGGTTAAGAGGAAAGTCTGGAAATGAACCGATGCCTCTGAAGATTTAATTTGATAGGTAACCACCCCAAATAAATGACCATAAATGACTAATTCCTGATTAATATAAAAGGCCATAATCTCTGACCAGAGATAAACATTACCAATTTCAGAAAGAAACCGATTAGTAAAAACAGGATTAGGAAAAAATGGCTGGTAATGATGAAAAGAGTGATCAATACAAAGAAGTACGATTTTCAGCACTTCAATTAGAAACTGGAGAACTTGAGTCATTGATTGAGGATCTTCAAAATCGATTGAGAATTCGAAAAGAGAAAGAAGATTTTCTAAGATGCATGCAGGAGAATGTAATTGAATTTGATCTCTGGACAAGGAAGCGGGATGCTTACATTGCCAGGATGAGAGGGGAAGATGAAAGTGAAGATGAAGATGAATTTGGAGGAGGGGATTGGCAAAGAAGGGGTAGTGAGACAGAACAAGATAGTGAAGAGGAGAGGGAGGAGGAGAGACAGAATCAAGAGCAAGAACAAGAGGAGGAAAGTGACTCTGAGGAAGAAGAGAGGCAAGAAAAGATGCAGCAGAGACGCAAAGAGAGACTATTTCGCATGTACTGAAAAGAAAAGACATAATCTCCAAGGGTTTTTGCTCGGACAATGAAGTAACTTTTGCCTAGAGAGGAGAATCAAGTTGCTGCAGACCAAAACACAGAAGAAGATGGAAGTGATGAGGACATGGAGGAAGTAGACGGAGAGAGGGGTGGTTATGGCTCGGCAACCTCAAGTAGCGATGCAGACCCAGACGGCCAATATCCAGATGAGATGGATGAATTTGAAGATGATGATGGTGCTGGTGAGGATGATTACTAGTCCTTTCTAAGGCAAGCCTCTCATCAGAAGAAGAAATAGCAATTCCCATTTTGTTACACTGGATATCTTTGTGAAGATTGATGTTGTACTCCACAGCAACATCAATTTCAAAGACAAACCGCTCTAGCTTGGAAGCAAAGATATCCTCAGGACGGCCGGCAGGAGGGGTTAACAGGTTCTTCTTCTCTTTTTGTATTTTCCAAAACTTGTTTGAAGGTTGGTTAAGATAGTAGTATTTCTGGTTTGTTTTTTTACTTTTCCTGGATGTGGTGAAATAGATAATACTGTTGATATAAGTTTGGGTTAAGGCTATGATGCGAAGTAGCCAAAAAGTCTGTAAGAAACTGTTGATCTTAATGAGAAATATGGTGTTTTTTGTAAGACAACTGATTGTTGACTTGAATATGTGTTGAATGAGGGGTTCAAAATTGGATAGCAGATATGTGTAGGTGAAGTAAAAGAACTGGTAGATAGGATTATTGCAGATTGAGAGAGTCTTGATGAGATCAATAATATGATTGATAGCTTGAAGAACAACAATGGAGTGGGAAAGATTGAGATTCAAAAAAAAATTCATGCTTACATCATGCTGATGCTCTCAGAGAAGAGAGAGGAATTAACCAGAACTTGCTCAATTTCCAATTCCTATGTTTCTACCGTGTATTGGAACTGCCAAGACTTCTTCTATTTCTTTCAGTCCATAAATGCCACAGAACAACATAAACAACTTTCCACCAGGCCTCTTTGCATCTACCTTTCAAATTATTCATCCTCCATGCCTGAAATTGCTGCTTAACTGTCAGATATTGGATACATATTGAGAAGTTATTTTTTGACTTAATTAAGTCGAAAAGTCAGATATTAGTTTGGTTACAAAATTTCAGAAAAACAGAAGCACTTGAGCTTTTGGTATCCAAAAATACTTTAAAATGCTAACCATCAACTTGTTGTTGGGTGGGGTACTGGGTTAAACCGAAAAATGCTTAGCATCCCAAAAGTCCTCCCACCAAACTCACATGATATAAGAATGCTCAGTATTTCGGTGGATACCAAGTAAAGTCGGGTTAATATGGAGTTTGCGGCAAGTATAAAGTGCTAACATTTTTTATTTAAAATGTACAGACGGAGAACTTTCCCATGGACTTAAAATTCCTCGACAAAACTATCTTGAGCCAAACAAAAGCTTAATCAATGTATTCTAACATAAAATAACATAAAATAACAAGGGAAGCAAGAAAAAAAAATCAAATTCAAAAATAAATAAAATAAATGGTGTGTCATTCAGTTATTGAATATAAAGTATATATACCCATGGACTATAGTATAATTACACTTCTATGGTCCAAGACTATGTCATAGACGCATAGTTGAGGTAGAGAACTTGGCATTTTTTATTTTTGAAAGATCGGATTTTATTTAAGGCAGAGAGAGAATTACATGTAGTATATGATGTAATCAGACAATTAAAGTAAAACCAATTATAAATAAGTATCTCAAATTGCATCCTGGCCATCTTGATGTCAACGGAGGAACCCCAGGGCTAACCACATCTTCCAACCTGTAGCATACCTTCAAAACAAACCGTTAGGCCGGTTCCTATGGATCACCCAAATCACATATTTTGAGTGTTTTGGTGGACTATGGGCATTGCAAAAGCCTGTTTTGCCGTTGCAAAGTTGCAGAAATGCCGCTGGGTGAAATGAAATCAGCTTATATATACCCTCATTGGCCTCTAAGCAACTCACACCTTCACTACATTTGTAGCACACATTCTCATATCTAAATTTGAAATACCACATCCTTTCATTTCAACATGGCTCGAGGCAAGGCGAATAAGGGGAACTACATGTAACTCAATAAACTCAATATGAACCTGAATCCTCGACGACAGTCAAGACATGGGTGAGGTAAGAGCTGGGAGAGGTTGTCGAGGTCAATCATTCACGGCCAATGAGGACATACTAATTTGCTCGAATTATGTACGGTTCACTGAAAATCCGTTTGTTGGTTCTCATCAAGATAAACAACCATGTGGGGACAAATCTTTGATCAGTTTGAGCAAGAAACGATGAACGTCACAAATCTGACATAAATATCATTGTGCAACCACTTCGTAACGATAAATGCACAAGTCCAACTGCTTGTGAAAGAGATCGTGCAGGCTGAACGAAGGAGACAAAGTGGTGAGGCCGACACAGATATTGAACGAAAGTGTCGGGAGGCTTGGAAGAAAGAGCATGGAAAACCATTTGCCTATATGAGGAGGGTTACTATATCCTGAAATACTTGCCCATGTATACTCCAAAGATGCTGCTCCAGGTGAAGCAAGTTCCAGTACAATCCATGCTCACCAAACACCCAGTCGTTTCCAGGTTCGCCATTTTCGTCGCACTTGGATTCCCCATTTCCATCACCAGGAGAAGGAGGGAGTGGAGGCAGTGCAAAGGGAGAAGGAATCACATCTGATTTGACTTCTGCAAATGCACAGAAGTTCCAATTGTTGGGTGGAAGGAACCAGGCTAAGAAGCTGAGACAAGCAAAGGCTAATGTTGTTGTTGAAGGGAAAGGTTTCAACATGGATGCTTATATGGACCACCACAAGTCAGAGTCCAAGCAAAGATCGGCTGAACGTAGAGTCTTGAATGGTGAGCTGAAAAGAAGTCGTCTCTCCCAAGATAAATATGTCAGCAATCTTGACAAACACAAGATTATAAATGCAAATACCTTCAGCATGAATGAGCAACAACTCTATATTTGGAAGATGGACTTCGAGCGCGTTAAGCGCCAAATTGAGGCAGAACGGTTGGCAAATCTTCAGTCGAGTTTTGAAGCACCAACTATTATCCCATCAGTTAATTCTGATCCATCTGACGCGGAAGTGGAGGAGGAAAACATATGGGCGGACCAGTAGCATCTTCATCATCATCATCAACCGACAGCGTGGGTAGTATCGTCATCATCATCATCAATGGGCAGTGTGTGTTTTAGTATCATCATCAACGGCGGTGTGTAGTGGTATCATCATCAAGGGAAGTGTGTAGTAGTATCATCATCATCATCAAGGGTAGTAATCATCATCATCATCATCGGCAGTTTTCCAGCAACAGCCGAGGCAGTTGCCAATTTTCATCACCATCGGCAATTGCATGGCACGCCCTTTTTTGTCATCTTCGGATCGGCTTTATTTTTCCATTTCCAAAAGCGCATGGCACGCCCTTTTTTGTCTACTAATTATACTATCAGATCGTCTTTATCTTTTGAAAAGGGCATGGCACACCCTTTTTTTGTCTACTAATTATACTATCGGATTAGCTTTATCTTTTGTAAAGGGCATGGTACACCCTTTTTTTGTCTACTAATTATAATATCGGATCGGCTTTATCTTTTGTAAAGGGCATGGCACACCCTTTTTGTCTACTTATTGTACTTACTATCTTTAATTCAAATGGAAAGACTCTAGTTATATAATTCTAATCTTCATTAAATACTTACAGAAAAAACAAAGACAAGACCCAGATTACAATTACGGAAAAATAAAAAACTATTACTAGAAAGAAAAACTTAATCATCGTCGTCACTTCATCTTCATCTTTACCTTTCCACGAAAAGAAAAAAAAAATCATCATATTCTTCATCTTCATCACCACCACCACCACCTCTTCATCCTTCTTCTGCCCAAAGATGAGCACAAAAATCAGTCCTTAACCTCTCGTACAAAGTTGGATTCCGAATGTGATTCGTCATCCGCCCATAGTTCCTTGCATGAATACCACATAGTGGTACAACATCCTCCCTCAAATATTCGTCTGGATAGTTGGTCCAGTTTCGATCACGACGAGTTTCGAAGATTACCATGTTATGCAGTTATGAAAGTGAGCATAATCTTATGCATTTCACGGGGACTCAAACCACGGAAATGGACCACAAACGATAGCAAATTTCTTCTTCGGAATTCCAAAAGCACGCTCAACATCCTTTCTAAAGGCCATCTGCATTTTGTTAAAATTCCTCATTTCCCTACCCCGATTCCTTGGAGGCACTCCCTGTACGCTTGAACCAAAGTTGAGCACTTATGATAGATTCCATCAGCAAGATGGTACCCATGATAGGATTATGCTTGCGCGCTTACTACAGAGTACTCCCAAGATAAGATTTGTTATTCTTATGATATTGACTTGAAGTACGAGATAGGGGTCGAAGTAATTTGATTCATTTGCAGAATTCACTACGCCAAACCTGGTATGTTGTGTGATAAACGGACCTGAATTTAGATAATGCAGCTACTACGAGAGTGTTGTCTTCTGAAATTGAACTCCATGAAAAGGACATGGGTCTTTCTTTCTTTGCAGAATTAGCTCACGGCCTTACAAATTGAATGCTTATCCCTCAAGTTCTCAAGGGAGCTGGACAGGCTACGTGCTATAGGTCACAATATTCAATAATTGTATCCAGTGCCTGAGTGGCCGATGAAGGTCTTATCCTAAATACCCATGGATGGAACCTTCAATCAAGAACATTCACCGATTGGCCTGCAATAGCTTTTCTCTGACGATTGAAAGGGACGGATCTCTTTGTCGATCATACATGATGTAATGAGTTGAAGTTGGGGGATTGACATCACGCATTCTGAATCCGGTATGAATGGATTCTTGATTGGGCCTATGTTGAGGAGACCAAATATCCTAACCTTCAATACTGACACTTCTTCTTCACCTAC
>JAJJMA010157418.1:0-10798 GCA_023529015.1 Papaver nudicaule | reverse complement strand
ATACAAGTCTTCTTTTGGGGATCGAGAAACCTAGAAGTACCTCTTACAGAAAACTAGTTTATGTTTACTAGTTTTATTTGTATTGTACTTGTGTTCTGTTCTATCACGTCTATCAAACCTTATGATCTATAAGTCCACTCAAGATCGTATTGATTAGAACATACTCGTATCTATTAATCTGAATTTGTCAGCAAGCCGCTTTCAGTTCGTGTGCCTAACCTATAGATGTTGAGTGGAATCAAGATCGTTGTTATTGGATTTGTTTTGCAGGTACACTGTTTTCCACGGTCACACATTTTATACTGCATCCATTTATTGCTTGATTCCAACTGGGACGACAAGGTTGCTCTTTCGAGAGTTTTAGTTTTGAAACCTTGATCAATATCTCGAGGGGTTTGTTACCAAGTAAACTTAAATATCCTCGCTCTTGGTGTAAAACGAACTCGGTAAAATATCTGTAAGTTTCCAAGGATATCATATATCGATTTGACCTGCCGTTATTTGGGTGTTGTCCATAAGGTTGTAGTCTTCCGGTTAGAGGTCGGGTAGCGATAGTCTTCACGACGGGCTGTGGAGCAACTCCTAGGAAATATAGTAAAGGACGTCTATTTGTTTAGGGGAGTACATGTGCGTGACCACCTTGTTGTGGTTGGAGGTGTAGGAATACTGGGGGGATGTGACTAATAGTCGTATTAGGGTCATATATTGCTGCACCAGCTAGTCCGAAGTCCGAGAGTAGGTGTGTTGGCGGCTTAATTCTTAAGAGTATTGAGAGATCTTGTTCTTGAGTTTGTAGTTTCCTCGTTAACAAAATTCGTGTGTGTACTTTACTTTTCAGCATTATATTTGACTTGACATTTATAATTAAAGTATCGTACTTGGTTGTTGACATAGCCTTTTGGAATCTTGTATTGACTCCCTTGTGTGAATCAATCAGTTACAAAAGAGATCTTGTTCTTGAGTTCTTGATTACAGGAACCGTTCAAGGTTTGATTTATATAGGTGGACTAAAATAAAAGACTGGTGGTGTACTCGGTACCCTCGTCTTTTCAATTGGTATCAGAGCAGGCAAATACCTTAAGATCTAACAATCTGTGTTTGGCTCGATCCAACCTATAAGAAAAACATGAATAAGAACAATGATTCTAGTTCAGTACGTACCTCCAAGATTTAACGGGACAAACTATCTCTGGTGGAAATCCGCTATGCCGTCCTTCATTTTGTCTAGAGACTTTGAAACCTGGACCATGGTTGTCAAAGGCTACACTCGCCCCTTTAAAAAAATCTATTACTGAATACAAAGAACTAGTTGATTTTGAGGGTGAGGAACAGACAAAGGCAAAGAAAAATTCTGATGGTTTGAATGTTATTATTCATGCGGTCACTCTTGATATCTATTATCACGTGTCTAAGTGTGAAACCTCAAAAGAGGCTTAGGATATCCTGGAGACCGTCTTTGAAGGGAATACATCTGAAAAGGAAGCCCGACTACAGACTCTCGCTTCTGACTGAGAAGATCTTCGTATGAGTGATGATGACACCTTTGACGAATTCCGCCTTAAACTATCTGAAATAGTTAATGCCTCATTTTCTTTGGGGAAAGCTATTCCAGAAAACGATATCATGTGTAAGATACTCAGGTCTCTGCCATCCGGGTGCGAAGCTAAAAAGCATGCGATCCTCCAAGCGAATACTGACTTGTCAAAACTTACCCGAAGTACACTGGTAGGTAAACTCAGAATTTTCGACCATGAGCACAATGTGTCTAAAAAGGACAACATTGCATTCAATGCTAAAAGGAATAATGTTGGATCTTCCGAAAAGAGAGAACATAATCCCAGCAATGAATGTGATGATGTCTTGGACGAAAAATCTGAGGAAGAACTAAACTCTACTATGTCTCTTATTACTAGACAATTTCGTGATATCCTCAAGCGACGAAACAAAAGGTTCGTAAAAAATATTCCCACCTCACATCGAACTCGTAATCGTGTTACTCCAAAAAGGGAACAACCAAAAAACGACAGTGATGACCAACCCCAATGCTTTACTTGCAAAGGATTCGGTCACCTTTCGAAAGAATGTCCAAATACCAGAAAATACACCGGTACTCGTGCCCTGGCAGTAACATTATATGAGTCTTTAGATGCTTATGAGACTGATGAGGAGGAGGTTTCGAACCTGACATTTACTGTCGTTGTCTCTAACAATGTTGTGTCTATTTCTGCAGCTGCAACTAGCCCAGGTACTCAAGAGGATACCACATGATTGATTCTGTCAATATAGAAAATCAATCCTGCACATTCTGTAATGATAACCGTCACACCTTTAGCCATTGCACAATATTTAAAAATAGTGTAAAATATGCTAAATAGTTACTAAGGAAGGCCAATAAACTTATTGATCACATTAACAGTTTCAGAACGACAGCTCATGTCTCTTCATCCCTTGTTGTATCCTCAACTGTAGTATCTACCAACCTGTGCAAAACCGTAGGTCAGAAGTACTTGCTCAAAACGGAAACTAGTGCAAATATTTCGAACATAGAAATCTACTAGTTATTTTACAAAATATTTTAAAAGATTCATCCATGCAATTAATAAATAATGGGGAATCATTTCCTAAAAATGTGAAATTTTTAAAAAAAAAACAAATTCTTTAGTAACGAGTTTACTCTTGTAAAAGGAAAGAAAAGTCTTCAAAATACTTTTGAAATTTTATTTTGGAAAAATTGTTTCGAAAATATATTGTCTTAAGTTCGAAAAATACTTGCTATTAATTTCGAAAAATCCTTTTGAGATATTCCTGGAAATATTTATATATCTATGATATTATAAGTATAAATGGTGTGTGAGACCTCTTCTCTCAAGACCACCATGAATCCGGAATTGGTGTCTTCTCCCTCTCGTGCTCTTAATGCTATCTCGGATATATCTCTTGATGATAAGAAACCTTCGTCGAAACAAGAGAAAAAAATATTATGCTGCAAAGAAGGATGAACTGGAACAGAAAAACAATATGTTTGTAGAAGAGTCTGTTACTGCATGGGAGCAAATCAAAATTGATATGCATGTTCTCGCTGATTGTTTCATTAAAACTATTCAGATGCAAGAAACTTTTATGAATCAACAAGTCTATCTTCTTGGGGAATTGTTCAATGCTAAAATTGAAGCCCAGAATCCTGTCTCGAATCCTGAATGAACTTTTCCAGTTGTAGCAAAATAGATCTAATTCTGATTCGAAATTATGATGCAATAAATTAAAATAAAAATGATTATTAGTATTTTATTATGTTTGTGATTTATTTATTTTCGAAAATTAAAAATACAAAATCGAAAACTAAAATAGTTACGTGAGTTTCGAATGCAACATTTGATATAATATTTCTGAATCTTAATGAATATATGTTGCAGGTTATCAAGATTATACTTGTATCTCCTAGGAGTTGATCTATATAATTGTTATTTAAATATCTTGATATCTCATCCTCCTTATGTTTGTGGCTGTTATGTTTGTACTAATGAATTTGTACGTAGGTATGAGTATAACTATGTAAGGAGGAGATTGATTTTATGCTAGTCACAATACTATGGGATTCCTTGATGACATATGACAGGAATTATAGTATATATATATGCATATATCATTGATTTTTGGTATAATCTAGTAAGACTACAGACGTGTTCGAAAATCCAAAAATCAGATCTCGGTCTTTCTCTGGCAAAGACTGCTTATGTTGTTCTCATGTCCGAGGGAATGACAACCAACGGGGGAGAGTTCTTTTGTGAACTTGTGCTTAATTGATATATATCTTTAGGGGAGCGTGGTTGTGGAATTTACAGGGAATATATCTCATATGTGGTTATATCTTTTATATTTCCTGACAAAGTTTTAGGTGTAAAACAATAAAGAGAATCTGAGGGGTAAAGTGTGAAGTGTAATGATGTAATATGAAATTGTAATGGTATTCGAGAGGTCAAGATCGAACAAGACTCGCCTAAACCAAGAAATGGTCGTTCGAGTATTGCTTCAGTTACAAGAAGAGGAAATAGGGTTGGTTTAAGGAAGGGAAGCCGAGAAAGATGAGATCAGAGAATTGCTATGATTTCTGTGATGTTGTGATTAAAATTGCTAAAAAGAATGGATATTCAGTTCTCACTAGATATTGAATGTTGAATGAGAAAAGTTAATCAATTATCGATGAGATAGATTGATTATACTTGCACTGAATTGAACTGTTGAACTTGTCTGTTATGTTTTTCCAAACTGGTCGAGTGACCTATTTATAGCAATATATTTCCAACTGATCTCGTAAGAAGTGGAAGAAGTGGAAGAGTGAGAGTGTGGAGTAAGTGGGGTAACTGTTAAGAGTCTTGCGCCTAATAATAGGGAAGACTAACCGTCCACTTTCTCATCCCCTCTTTTCAGCAACGTTCACACGACTTAGCTTTCTTTCCCGTTGAGTGATTGAGACGTTGCAATCACACGTGCTATAGACCGCCAAACCAAAACCCTAAAGAATATCCCCCCATGTAACTTACTTGATTCTCGTAAGATTTGTTAAGTATTGAATATTGTTAAGTCAAAGATGACTAAGCGTAAAGTCGTACCAATTACTGGTAAACTCAGGACTTCGCATAAAATAGAGAATTAAGCGATAAGCTTGTGTATCTCTTTTAAGTTTGGTCTAAGGATTGAGCCGGTCAATCGCCATTTAAACCAATGAGAGAAGTCTAAGGATTGAGTTATGCAATCGCCATTTAGACTGAGAGGATTTCAGCAACTCTCTGTGGCAATAGTCAAGTAAATACGACTTTCGACTTGCCATAAATATGAGAAATTGGCTTGTGGCATGTAATGCACCAATTCCCTGAGTAATAGAGACATATGAATGTCCAAAATAACATGAGTCATAGCTATGAGCCATGATCAAGAAATGTAGCACTGATTATAGAAGCAAGTCTATAATCAGGAAAACAGACGAGTGATGCTAACTCAGCGTAGCCACAACCAAGAATGCATGAATGTTTCAAATTCAAGACCTAAAGATAGGCCACATGAATGATAATAAGCTATGTTGCATAGCATAATAATCTTATTAGAAAGTTAGATATAGGATGCATGAGGATGGACCATAACATTACGTCATATTCAGATTTCTGGACAGTTTGCACGTCATCCATTCCAAAAATCACCCAGGCCAGCCTATATTCGCTAAAATCACTAACTTTTAGTATGTTATGGGGAACTCACAGAGGAGAAACTTTCGTGAAGTAAGTTTCTCCTGATTATTGACGGATTGGGCCCTAAAAATCATCCTTTGAGGCAATTCATAATCTGCCAGTTCCGAATTTGATTAGGAAACTAGAGTATCATGGATTCAATAAAGTCCATAATCATCTAGGACTTGGATCAGTGGGACCCATAAGTAGAGGTAACTCAAGAATGAATAAGTGGGACCCTCAATCTATGGTGAGTGATAAAAGTGGGCCCTACCATTGTTTTTGTAGGCGACCTATGAACGTGGGGTCTACAATAAGAGTTGTGCTAGCAATAAAAGTGAGGCCACGACATGGATCGCGGCTAAGGCCCAAAATTGTAGGGCCGTGGCATGAGCCACGACCAAGACCAAGCTAGGGACGCAAGGTAGGATAGATTTTAGCTCTAGGGAGGCAAGGGACGGACGTGAGCAAGGGGGTGGCCATGTGGGCCTCCCATGGACGTGAGTTAGGCAATGCTAAAGTTTAGGATAAGCAAGGATGGGCGTGAGCTTAAGCAAGGATAGGATGGAGATATTTTAGCTTGGGGAAAGCAAGGGAATGGCGTGGGCTAGGATGGGATGGGCCACCCATCCATGGACTTGAGCTAGACGAGCCAAGAAATGAGATTTTTTAGGACAAGTAAGGGACGTGAGCTAGGGAGAAGTTTTAGCTAGGGAAGAGGAGGGACGTGAGCTAGGGAGAAGTTTTAGCTAGGGAAGATGAGGGATGTGAGCATAAGCTAAGGCGCGTGCACAGGCACAGGCGCATGCATAAGCTAAAGCGCGTGCACAGGCACAAGCGCATGCATAGGTATTTTACGTGTAGGCTAGGGATGTGAACCAAGCTACTAGGCTATGGTCGTGAAAGATCAAAATATGGCTATGGTGACCAAATTTCTTATCCCTATTGTAAAATAAATTCATACCTTGTCTCGAGCTATTCCAGGATGGCAAAAATTGATGCAAAATTACTCTTGCAACCTCCTCGCCAAAAACCACCATCAACATTTAGTCCCCTGCGCAACATGGAACCGTGAGTGTTCCAGGGTGAGCATAAGTTGATGACCTAGCC
Organism: Papaver nudicaule; assembly: GCA_023529015.1. NCBI lineage: Eukaryota > Viridiplantae > Streptophyta > Magnoliopsida > Ranunculales > Papaveraceae > Papaver > Papaver nudicaule. The sequence goes on along the minus strand of JAJJMA010157418.1, from coordinate 4,466 downwards.
GATGAGACTTTATCTCCACACTTGTCAGTCCACTTGCAGATATATCTGAGTCAACCCCTCTTATGCAGGCAACAATTACTCTTGAATTTGAATTTCCAAAACCCTAGAATTCAAAATTACTCCGCGCCTATAAATATTCACACCCAGAAGCACCATCAATCATACTTTCTCCAATTTTTGATCTTTTTGTATCATGTCAAGCAACATCAGCAGTGACATTCCTCTGAGCCAATTCATCAAGCGTAAGGCTTGGGTTCCCAGCTCTGTAAGTAACTCTTCACTTGTGCTTCCTCATATTTTTTAGAAATTTATTAACTATAAGTTAATTGTAGTAGAATGAAGAGGAAGGAGATACAAATACCAGCAATCCACGAAGTTAGATGCCAAGGATGAGCAATTCTTCACCGCTAAATCCCCTTCTTTATCTACCTCATTGATTAGATCCAAAATATCTTCTTACTCTTTATTTCTTGCACTTTCGAAAAAAGAGTGCTCACGCTCCTCCAAGAAAGATGACTGAGACTTCCCAATCTCCTACTTACAACTCTGTTTCAATGGTAGACCTTGAAGATCACGTCCCTCCTGGTAGTAGCATCAGGGCAGGTCTTCTCTTTGATCCTCAGATGCAATCCCTATCTCACGAACATAAATCTGTTGGGGGTTTCTTAGTTCGAAAGAAACACGTTTCCCTGTACACTAAGATATGGAGGAAGTACGGCCACATAGCTACTACCCAAGTCTTGGGTAAGGATTGCTCACCAGTCTTGGTGTCCATGGTTGCCTTATTGTTGCCGATGATAACAAAGATGGAACAAGGATCACTGCATAAGGTTACCTTGTCTATTATTCTGAAATGGGAGCATTTACTTTCTTCGGCTGAAAATATTAAGTTCAGGGTTAGATGGCTTCGACAACGACTTGAAAGATAAAGATGGACCGATTGGCCTTTCTAGCAGATGGCCCTGATCCCGAGATCATTGATGAAGATGAAAAGGCCATTGATGAAGAAGCTGAGAAAGTTAATCAAATGATGGAAAGCTTGAAAACCCTGAAACATGAAATTGCTGCAGATTTGAAGGCTAAAGAGGAAGCAAGAGAAAAATAATTGATGACTTTCAAAGAGAGAATTGCAAAAGAAACTGCTAAAGTGGGAGAAGCTGTCCAAAATTTGAAAGCCAAAACTGCAGCGTTCCAGGAGAAGATGGAGAGTTTATATCAGAAAGATTACTCACTCTTGGAAGGCTTATTCTGAAGAAAGATTTTTTTGTTTTTGAACTCAATTGAAAAAATAGTATTTTTCTGAATGAAAGAAGTTTTATAAAGATTGTAATTGTTAAGTGCAAATGAGGCTTGCACTAACTTTTGAAGGAATTTAAAAAATGTTACAAGGAAGTAATCAGAAATTCATACGTAATAAGGTTTGAGCCATTTTCCATTGATTACCGTACCTTCAGGTTTTCCGTCCAAGCTAGCAATTTTGTAGTAGCCACTAAGCGCCGCTTTAGTCACCACATATGGCCCATCCCAATTAGCTGAGATTTTTGGAGCCGACATATCTTGCTGAATATGTTTGGATGTCTTTAACACCAAGTCCCCAACTTGGAAGACTCTTGGTTTTACTGCTTTATCATATGCTCTAGAAATCCTTCTTCTATAAGCTTCCATGTAAGTTTCTGCCTTTGTACGTCTATCTTCAATAGTATCTAATTCCGCAAACCTAGAACCAGAAATATCAGTATAGACCCCACTATCCATGGCGATGCGTGCTGAAGGAATCTTGATTTCGGCTGGAAGAATGGCATCAGTACCATATACCAGAGAGTATGGAGAGGCTCCTGTAGAACTTCTTGGAGAAATTCTATATGCCCATAGCGCCATGGGGAGCTTTTCGTGCCAGGACCGTTGGTTATCATGAACGGTTCGACTTAGAATACGAATCAACGTCTTGTTAGTACTTTCAGCTTGCCCATTCCCTTTAGGATAATAAGGTGTAGAACAAATATGCTGAATACCATATTCTTGGAGTAATTCCGCTACAGCTTGATTAACGAAAGGCAAACCATTATCTGTTATGATGTGCTTAGGAACTCCAAACCTAGAGATGATATGCTCCTTGATAAACTGAGCTATATTGACACCCTTGGTCTTCTTAAACGGAATCGCCTCTACCCATTTCGTGAAGTATTCAGTAGCGGTTATAATATGCTCATGCTGTAAAGAAGATACGGGATGGATCTTTCCTATAAGATCAAGTCCCCAGCTATAAAATGGCCAAGGACTGCTGATGGATTGTAAAGGAAGACACGGAGAGTGTATAAGGTTATTATGAACCTGACACTGATGGCACCTTCGAACAAATATGGCAGCATCGTCTTCCATAGTAGGCCAATAATATTTTTCATGAACTTGTAAAAATAATTTCTTCTTACCTTGGTGTTCGCCTTCATGCATCTCCTTGAGTATGGTACCCGTTTCTGGTTCTGCCAAACAGCGTAGCAAATCCCCACAAAAGCTTTTGCGATACAGAATTCCTTCATGGAAGACGAACCTTACTGCCCGTCTTTTCAACCTTTCTGCATCTCTCTTCTCGGTGGGTAGAATATGATCCCGGAGATATTGGATGTAAGGCTCACGCCAATCCTCGACGGGATGTACCATCAGGGCCTCAGAATGATGTACATCAGATTGACACTTACTGCAGGACCCTTGTATTTCTCTAGATTGAGTTTCCATGGTGGGCCAGTAATATCCCAACCGCTGGAGTCGCCTGTAGAGACCGACCTCTAGACTTTGCCCACATATTTCTTCATGGACGTGATGAAGTCGTTGTTGGGCTTCAATGTCTCCAAGACATCTAGACAAAGATCCATCCGTGTTCCTGTGATAAAGTATCCCGTGCAATAAGAAGAAGTTCTTCAAATCTTTGAGACGAACTTTCCTTTCAGGTGATGATTGAGTGAGTTCATCAATAACAGGTGTCCTCCAGTCGTGTATCTCTGGCTTGCTAGTTTGTGCTAACCAAGTTGATGAAAGTGTACGCTTCTGCACGGTGAAAGTTGTTTACATACCTTCGAACTGTAACTTCGAAGCCAATGTTGCTAGACAATCAACATGCCTGTTATTAGTTCGACCAGTATGAATGATAACGGCTTCAGAGAAGAGAGTTAGTAATCTTTGTGATTCAGCGCGAAAAGGAGCCAGAGTGACCTCCTTCAATGAGTAGATACCATTCATTTGATTCACCAGTAATTTGGAGTCGCCCCTAATTTCCAGATTGGTAGCTCCTGCTTGTTCGGCCAAGGATAATCATATCAGAAAGGCTTCGTATTCCGCCGAATTGTTGGTGCACCGGAAGTCTAATTTGAACAAATGTGAGAATACTTCACCGGCAGGGGAAACCAATACTATTCCAGCTCCTCCAGTATTGTTACTTGGTGTAGCTGAGCCATCGAAGTATAATAACCAAGTATCCTCCTTGACCAAGGATGTTTATGGGAATTCCCCCGGTACATCCTCATGTAAGACAGTAGTATCTTCTCCTGGGAAGGCCGCAAGAAGATCTGCAACAACTTGGCCTTTGATTGCCTTTGGGGCCACACAAGCAATGTCAAACTCTGACATCTGTAGTAGCCAACGGGCTGGCCTTCCTAGCAGGGCCGGTTTGGACAACATGAATCTTATGGGGTCTGCCTTCGTGATTAGCACGACCCTGTTTGATAAAATATAATGCCTGAACTTTTGTATAGCAAAGACTACGAATAGACATGCCTTCTCTACCTTCGGGTAGCGGAGTTCAGCATTCTTCAAAGTACGACTAATGTAATATACTGGATATTCAACATTATCGTCACCTTCTTGTGCGAGGAGTGCTCCAATAGCGGTGTCGCTTGACGCTGTATAAAGAAGTAAAGGACGCCCTTGTACCGGTGCTTTCATCACTGCTGGTGATAGTAGTAACTGTTGGATCTTCCTAAATGCTTCTTCTTGGATAGGAGACCATACGAAATCTGCTCCCTTCTTTAACAAAGGGATGAACGAGACCACAAATTGGGCTAAGCCGGGAATAAACCTCCGTATGTAAGAGACCTTCCCCATGAAACTTTTGAGCTCTTTTACCGTCTTTGGTGGCGGCATGGTGGTAATTGCCTGCGTTTTGGTAGGGTCCACCTTGATTCCCTCCTCGGTCACTTGAAAGCCTAAGAATTTGCCTGAAGAAACTCCAAACGCGCATTTTAGAGGGTTCATCCTCAACTTGTACTCTGCATCTGTCAAACACCTGTCTCAGCACATCCAAGTGGGATGCTCGTATCTCAGACTTGACCACAACATCATCCACGTAATCTTCAATTTGTTTATGCATCATATCATGGAATATTGTTGTCATGGCCCGCTGATAAGTAGCACCTGCATTCTTGAGCCCAAATGGCATCACAGTATAATGGAAATTCCCAATTGGAGTTCGGAAA
>JAJJMA010157396.1:987-14746 GCA_023529015.1 Papaver nudicaule | reverse complement strand
ACAGTCTTCGTCTTCAAGGTCTCTACTACTCTGTCTATATCTCATTTCCGAAATCTAAACTCTAGTAGGCTAAATCAAGAATTGAATTTTGACACCTAAAACTGACAACTAGCTTGACATACCAACGCTAGTGGGTTTGACCGGACAATGCCCTAACATTTCTAGTTTAGATTAGATTTATTTTGGTTGTTATCTCTTTCCATAGGTTACAACCAAAGTTAGGGTTTTAGCATAAGCATAAGTTGAGATTTGTTTTGTATTTTTATGAGTATAAGTTGAGATCTGTTTTGTTTTGTTATGGGTAAATGTTGAGATGTGTTTTGGTTTTTTATGAGTATATCTGTTTTGCTTATATGTTCTTATTTTGTTTGCAATCTATTTCATTTAAGAACAACTTACCACCAGAGGGTGTGTCTTAGTTAGAAGGTTTGCTATTAATGAAGGATATCGTCGCAGCAAACCTCACTAACTAATTCATCCCCTCTATCATTACAGTTGGTTCATCAGAGTTTCAATAGTAATGTATTTTACTTCTTGGTTGATGGTTACAAACTAGAACAAGAGATGTCATATGACTGTGTTGGTCCTCCAAGGCTGTTTAAGGATTGTAGTAAATTCGTAATTAAAAATCAAGTTTTCTTGAAATGAATTTACTATTGTCTTTAAACAGCCCAGCAGGACTAGTGTACAATAAAGAAAGAGCTGTAGTTGTGTTTGATTCTAGCCATTCCCACAAGGTGTATTAGTATGTGGTCAGTAAGCATGAATACATTAGTTTCTGTTATTATCATTAGTTTATCTTGGTTGATTTTTAATCACTTCATTGTCTTTGTCTGGCCAGGAGGCTTCTTTGAGCACGGGGCTGCTGCAGGACACCTTTTTCAACTTAAGGTTTGTCTACATATCATATAGTGTGCAATCTCTTTATTTTATTATGTGGTACATGATTTGGAGTATTAGGAACAACTCACCACCATCGAGTGTTTGGAGATGAGATGTACTGGTTGTGAAGTTTGCCGTAAATGGATGGGATCGATGCGGTAAACATGACTACCAGTACATTTTCATCCCCAATTTCTGTTGGTGAGGAAGCCTCCATACAGTAGTCTAAGTTTGATGATTGTCACTGTCTTGGTTTATTCTTACTTGCTACCATTACTATGTTTTGCAAGGATTCACTGTGGCAGTACCAACACAAGTGCAGAAAGGGAAAGATATGACTGTATTGGTCTAGCAAGACTCTTTTAGGATTGGAGTAAAATCATAAAGTTTTCTTTAAAGAGTTTACTCCAGCTCCACAAGGGTCTAGCTGGATTAGTATGCTACTATGAAAGAGGACCTGTCGGTGTCATTCAAGGACATTTTACTTACTACATTGTCTATGTCTTGTGAGGAGGCTTCTTTGAGCACGGGGCTGCTGCAGGACACCCTTTTCAACTTAAGGTTTGTCTTCATATCATATGAAGTCTTTATAATATTATGTGCTACATGCTTTGGAATAATAGGAACAACTCACCACATTGATTGTTTGGAGACAAGATGAATTGCAAGTGAAGTTTGTTGTAAATGTAGGAGATAGATGCAGCAAACCTCACGTGCAATATATTATGTCTCCAATTTCTGTTGGTGAGAAGCCTAGATACCTTAGTCTAGATATGTTGTTATCATCAGTTAATCTTGCTTGATTTTTACTTGCATTATCTTTGTCTTGCGAGGAGGATTCTTTGAGCAAGGGGCTGCTGCAGGACACCTTTTTTCGCCCAAAGGTTTGTTTACATATCATATAATCTCTTTATAATAGTATGTGATACATGCTTTGGAGTATTAGGAACAACTCACCATCATTGAGTTTTTGGAGATGAAATATACTGCTTATGAAGTTTGCCGTAATAGAGGAGATCGATTCGGCAAACATGATGAGCAGCATATTTTCATCCCCAACTTCTTTTGGTGAGGAAGCCTAAATACATCAGTCTATGTTTGATGTTCATTAGTTTGTCTTGGTTTATCTTACTTACTAGTTACTACCATTATCTTTGTTTTGTGAGGATTCACTGTAGCAGTACCAACACATGTGGAGAAGGAGAGACATGAATGTATAGTTTCCCAGAACTCTCACATCTGAGGTCGACAAAGCAAAATGAAGGTTGCGTTAATGATAAAGATCTCTGAGAAACTGCTAAAAACCATTCTGCGTCCTATAACAAGCTTCTTCTGATCCAAGGTATCATTACAGAACATCACATAAACTGGTATGGCAGTGAGGAGGTAATCAAGGCTTGATTCTGCTGGTATGGCAGGTGCAGAAGTGGGAGAAAATTGTCCTTGCAAAGGTTGTCCAAGAGTTGGAATGAATTCCTCCCAACCACTAGCAATGTTTTTGGAATGAATTCCTTCCAACTCGTTGGTTAACCTTTAAAGACATTGTTGTTATTATTTTTCATTCTTGTTATTCCACGGTGCTGCTGCAGGTCACCTTTTTTAATCTCAGGTTTGTTCATTACCTGATATTATCTCTTGAATGCTTTAGTTGTGATATCCTGTTTGATTTCATTTATCAATGATATTTGCTGATAACTTGTCTTAATTTGTCGTAGAAGTGGAAGAACGTCCGGCGCAAATCTTTTTGGTGATTTCCCCTAGTAGTTATTTTCAGGTATGAACTCTAATTAAGCTATGATTGTGTATGATTGCTAGTGTGCCTCAGTTACATATGAGATTTAAGCTCATTATCAGTTTAGTTCTGTGGTCAAATATTTGAGCTACTGTAGCTTGTTCTCTCTTTCATATAAGATGAGAATTATGTCGTAAGCGTATGCCAGGGCTTCGACTACTTTACCGCATTGTTATACCCAATATTGCATGTTATTGATATGATTATAGACAATTCTGTTAGTGGGTCATATTATGTTATTCAAGTGGCTGTTCTGTCAACTATATAGACAACAAAGCTTTGTTTCCTTGTTTCACAGAAATCTCACATCTGAGGTCGACTGACTACTCCATTCGGCGTCCTAAAAGCTTCTTCTGATCCAAGGTATCATTACAGAACATTGCATAAACTGAAAACTGCTGAAACACACAACCTTCTAATCTAGGAGTAGTAAAAACACAGGCAAAAATGTATGTATGTCTGTTTTATAAATTTAGGATTGTGAATGAGTGCAGTGAATGGATGTATAAACGGTTGTATGATTTTCAGAGTTTGAATGAAATGTGTGTTAGTTGAATGAGAATGGATGTATTTCAGTTGGAATGAATGGAAAATTACAGGATTTCGATTCAGTATTGCAGGTTTAGAAATAAATTGTATTGTATTGCATTGCAGGTTCAGGAAATAACTGTAGTGCAGGTTCACAAATGAACTGTATTCCAGATTCCGGAATGAATTGTATTCCAGGTGCAATTGTAACGCAGGGCTTAACGCTTGCCAGAGTTTTTTTTTTTTTTTTTAAATAATACAGTTTCTTCCAACGATAACAGACGTTACACAAATCCGTTAGTTGCAAAAACACGTGGCAATCCCAAAAACTGTTACAGATGCGTTTTCCACGAATAAAAACGTTGACTAAGCCGTTAAAATTTATCTGTTACACGTCGTGGTTTAACGGGAGTAAAAATTGTTGGATCCGTTACGGCAGAAGGACAGGTGGCAAGTGATGAACCGTTAGAAAATAGATTCCACCAGTACATTCCGTTACTTTAACAGTTAGGGTATCAGTTACGCAGACGCAAACGGTGTTGGCTGTTTTAAAACAGTTACGAAAACTGCCAGCTGGCAAACGGATAAACCGTTACTGCACAAAACACCGTCGGGTGTAAACGTTGCTGTTAAGAGTTGTTTGATCAGTTACTGCCCACCGTAACGGGTAGACCGTTACAGTTGGTTGCCACGCGGCACGGCATGATGGTATGTCTCATCCGTGACAATATTTACTGCAACAGATGCATGTGTTGCTGTAATCATAATTACAGCAACGGCAGATCCGTTGCTGTAATTATTGTAACAGCAACAATAACGGCGTCCCGCCAACGGCCACTCGCCGTTGCTTTAATTTTTGGCAACGGCCCAGGGCCGTTGCTAAAAAGGCAATTTCGTGTAGTGGAAGTGACCGGTTTTCCATTATGGTATACCTGTGTGGCGGCATAATAGTGGCCGCTCGGCGAAAGTTATGCCCAGCGGCATAAGTTGCACCGCTGGTGGTACAAGTTGTACCGCTCGGCACAAGTTGTGTCTCCACAACGGCTACTTTAGTTTTTACTTCTACTATAAATTCTCAACCATTTTACCACTCAAAACATAAAATTCACACCCATTTCTCTTATTCTTTTACACATATGGAGGTTGAATACGATATTGAGCTTTCTTCATCTGAAGAGGAGGCAGAAAACGATATGGAAATGCTTCACTTTCAATGAAGAACAAGAAACGTGTGTGAGAGTTTTGAAACAGTTGGATGAAGAAGAGGAAGCTGCTAGAAGGCGTCGAACAACAATGATGCAGATTTTCACCGGAGCTATATGTCGAATTCCTGAACCAAGGGAAGCTTTTAGAAGAAGATGGACGTGAAGAAGGAGGCATTATTTCCATAACCGGATGATGAATGATTATTTCAATCCTGATTGTGTGTACTCTGACGAAGATTTTCAGCGGCGGTTCCAAATGGGATGTTGCCTTGTTCAAAGAATAATTGTTGAATGTTGTTTAGTCGAGCCTTTGTTTAATTATCAATATGATGCCCGTAATATGAAAGGGTTTAGTCCTGAACAGAAGATCATTGCGGCCTTGTGAATATCATGTTATGGTGCAGCAGCAGATTCTGTTGATGAGTATATTCGTATTGGCAAAACTACCGCCTACAAATACCTTCAGTTGTTTTGCAAAACAATTGTGCTCATTTTGGTTCAACGTACTTAAGAAAGCCGGATGAGCTTGATATGGTAAAGATCCTGTATGAGAACGCAAAAAGGGGTTTTCCAGGGATATTGAGTAGTTTGGATTGCATGGACTGGGTTTGGCATGGATGCCCAACTGATTGGGCAGGCCAGTATAAGGGTCACTACCCTAAGCCAACGGTAATTTTGGAGGTTATAGCTACCTATGATTGTTGGATTTGGCATGCACTTTTTGGACTACCTGGATCACATAATGATGTCAATGTGTTGCACAAATCACCACTACTTGAGGATCTTAAGACTTGAATTGCCCCATCTTGTAATTTCACCATCAACGGCTGCGAGTACAAGCAAGGGTACTATCTTGCGGGCGGAATTTATCCCCATTGGTCAACATTAATTCAAGCCTACTCTACTTTACCGCTTACGTATCCTGCTTATCGTGATAAAAGACAGTTTAATGCATATCAAATGGCTAAGAGAAAGGATGTTGAGAGGGGGCGTTTGGGATTTTAAGAAGGATGTTTGCAATAATCTGTGGGCCTTATCGGAGTTTTGCCATTAAAGGAATGAACAATGTTATGCTTACTTGCATAATTTTGCATAACATGGTTATCGCTGAAACTCGTCGTTATCCTGCATGTATTAATTACGAGGACGATGATTTGAGGACTCGACTTGTGGTCGAACGCGATTTGTCTACAAGAGAATATAGACTTGCCACTGATAGAATTCAGAATGCAGGTCTTCATCAGCAACTCCGGCATGACTTGACGGCTCATCTTTAGGCATGGTATGTACATGGGGGAGGGGATATGTACATCCCCGAAGACGAAGAAGAAGACGACTAAGATAGGGGGTTTGGTTGTTTTGTTTTGTTCGTTTCATTTTATTTTTTTTTGTTGTTAATTTGAAGACATAAATTAATTAAAGCATAATCTATTATATTGTTACTGCTAATACTACAGAGGACTAGAGAGTTTACGTTTAAAAAAAAAAACTACATAAGTTACTAGAATCTAAAATAACATAAAATAAATAAAACTAACCAGAATCGAACTAGTCTTCTTTTTCTTCAAGTCCATCGTTCTTCTTCTTCATATTCATTGAGCCTTCTTGTTCATCAACAACCCCAAGCGTCAGCGGCCTCCTCATCTTCTAGGTCATTGGATGAGGCGTCGAGGTTGTCGCTATCGAAAAGGGGGGGGGCACCTGGTGCTGGTGTTGCCCCTAGACTGTTGTTGGTGCTGGTGTTGGTGGTGCGGGTTGTGGTGGGAGAACAAGTGGAAGATTAACTTTGATGAAATCCGTCTCCCACATATTTCTCTGGATCTCATTCATGTTCAAAGTGTTCATTGACACAATTTTGTTATTGTTGAAATTCTGAAAATGTTGCTCCTGAGAAAGACGGTTTTTTTGAAGCTGTCGGACCACTATGTTTCTATGGAGGGATCTAGCTTCCTCAGCCTTGCGCTCGTGCTCCAACCATGCATCCATGTTGAAAGCGCCAGAAGAAGTTCCATCTTGAGCTTCAGCCCTTGCCTTTGTGGCCGCCTTCTGACCTTCACCCTAGTCTTCTTTGTAAATTGGTTTTGTCACTAAAATTGACAAAAGGGGAGATTGTTAGGACATTGTCTGGTCAAACCCACTAGCGTTGGTATGTCAAGCTAGTTGTCAGTTTAATTAGGTGTCAAAACTCTATTTATTTAGCCTACTAGAGTTTAGATTTCGGAATTGGGATATAGACAAAGTAGTAGAGAACTTGAAGACGAAGACTGTGAAGACAAAGAAGACATCAATTATTCTTCATCGACAAAAGGTTAGTAGGAGTTATGACTTTATGGAAATTCTTCTATTCTACTTTCTCTATTCTTTCGAAATATAGTCGACTACTTTAGTAGTGATAATAGCGATTGAGATCGTATTCTTGTCTAACGTGACCTTGTGTCATGACCAATGTTTGCTCCCACAAATATTGTGAGTACAAGAATGAATGAGACAGATTCGGTGCCATGTGTCCATTACAATGGTTTGCTTGCAAATCGTTAGTTGGATATGGATGAATCTAAAGGAGTACTCTTGAGCAAAGAGTCCATGGATTACAGCTGAGGACGTACACACGTCTAAGTTCTGGCTAAGCCCAGTACTTCCAGCGGAATCCAGATTTGACGAAATCTGACAGGCGGACGGTTCACGAACCGGTTCGCAAACCAGAAACTCGGATTTCTTCTGAGTTCGAAGTGACTGAACATTTCGCAAACCTGTACGCGAATCCAATGTTGGTTACTTTGCTGGTGTCGGATTTAGTGGATATTCTTTTAGAATTTCACTTGAGTCAAACTCTAAACTCCTTTATCTCTTAGGTGGACTTGTATATCACATAAATATCTTTTGTGGTCCATCTAACGATCCTCAATGAGTCAATAAGATAAAGATTATCTCTGGTCTGTTAGATTCTATCTTGAAGTGTTTTTGAGCTAACAAAACACTTTGCAGATAAACTTAAAAAGAATTCCAATTGAGATTAATCTCTATTACTTGGTTGGCAAGTTTAGGGTTTCCTTAACTTGTGGGACAAGTAATTGATTGTTTTATTCCAAAGCAACCTATCTTATTGAATGCTATAAATAGAAGTGTCTACGGACAAATACCGCAAGCATCAAGCATACGTGAAGGTCCTTAGGGAAGGTAACGTAAAATCTTTTCACTTCGGTGAACGCTTGTTGTGGTATAGTCATCCTCTATAGGTTGCAGCTCATCAGGGAACTCCCTACGACTATAAAAGACTTCTCTTGAGAGTTGGGAAGCACAAGTAGGAGATTAAGACCATATTTGGTTGAAATCGGATTAACCTGTAACCTTGGTAACCTGATCACGTTCTTGTCTATTCCATAGTCCGTCTCTTCTGCTATACGGCTATTCAAGAACTGATACGTTACACACAAGGTTGAAAGGTAGCAACGCACGGCTGCACTCGGTGTTATAAGACCTAGTTAGCTCCAGTCATACAAGTTTCTTAAGTGATTCTTCGTGTATAACTGAGGTAGAGATAAGTTGGGCATAGCTTACTCGGTTTGCTTGTCAGCCCCGATTTGTAAAGTAGATTTCCGTATGACCTGGATTTAACAATCCGAAGGAAGTCAACTTGTGTGTGGTAAACTGATAGAGGACAGTTAGACCATACGTCAACAATTAGGTTGCAAAGCCAGTATTGCTGACACAAGCCTTTGACATCGTTCAAAGAAACTCCTAGGCCTGTAAAGGACGTCAGCTGGGGGAATCAAGTGCGTGACGATCTGTGGGGGATCTATAGACATAAGGAGTGCGACAGTAGCCAATTCGCTTGGAGGGCTTGAGTTGGTCTCTGCTACATCCCAGACCGAAGTCTTATAGTAGGCTAGTGTTTGTAGTCAGTTTGTACTGGGCGGTGTTCAATCTGGACGAGGTCCCGAGGTTTTTCTGCAAGGCAGTTTCCTCGTTAAAAAAATCTCTGGTGTCTTGTGTGCTTTTACTTTCCGCATTATATCTCTGATTATATAATTAAAGCACCAAGTAGTACGTTATCCAATAACTGTAGAGTTTAACTTCAAAGTTCCAACTTTGTCGAGTTGATCCCCAAGATCACAACTCCAGTTATTAGAGTTTGGATATTGATTTTTGAGATCATCCAAACTTAAACCATAAGACTCACGAGCCAAAACGAAAAGTTGGTAGTATTTCGGTACCCCTCCTTTTTCACATGTCTAACTGGCAAAAAATCCAGGTTAATACTAAAAAAGAAGGAACAATTATTCTTCAATTTAGTTCTCATGCTTAGAGCCAGAGGGGGCCTGGCATACCAGATTTTAAGATAAATTTCGATACAACCTTTTGAAGAAAAATCAGTGAAATCAGAAATAAAACTAATAAAGGCAGTGGAAATGGCACCAAATCCTCATTTAGTCAAAAGGTTGTCAATGCCATAAATAAAGAGGGGAGATCTCAAACGGAAAAATTTAACATCATTCCACAGTGTCTCTATAACTTAGATAATTCTGATAATTGGAATTGTAGTTTTGTATATCGGGATGATAATAACACTGCCTTACAAAGTATGCTTTATCCAGCTCAAATCCTGAAGTCTGGCAGGATGGAATGCCTAATTAGCTTAAATCATCACTCGATGCTGATAAAATTGATATGTAACTGCCTTTGAAATAAATTATATTATTTTGTATTAAAAAGAAGGGAGGATCATGTTACACTCTTTACCTCACACTATCTCACTCTTCCGACGTTTTTTTTTATAAAACCCTAAAAACATCAGATTTGAAGTTAATATTTTGGGGATATGTTCACCTAACAAAGTTCTACACTCCTACCGAAAATGAATGTATTTCGAAATATCAAACCTCATCATTTATCCATCTTAATTTTAACCCTTGAACTGAATGCATTTCAACGATTGATTTTTAAAATAATAAATGGCAGTGATATATTTCCTAAGAGAAAGCACTATGGTGCTCAAAAAGTAGTCAAAAACTCTACATTGTGGCCGAGATATGGAGAGAGAAAAAAAACACTATGGTTTGTGTCTACAATACGGCGGTTACTCAGTAATCGTCATAATTATAGAGGAAACTACTGAGTAGCCGCTCAAGCCAAAGTTTTACCTTGAGTTGAGCGGTTACTGAGTAACCGCTGGGAAATGTATCTTAGACATAAGCAACTTGGGTTCTCACTTCTTCTTCCCCCTAGTTTTTTCACTCAACTTTAATAAAACCTCTTTTTTCCCCCTTTTGATTTTGAAGGTAATTGAGCACGATAAAGGGTTTCTTCTAGACTCAAAAGTTGTTCTATTGCAAGTTTCAATTTCAATTTTCATCCACAAAATCATCAGCGGTATGTAAATTCCACTCTAGGATATAAAATTGATTTTTATTAGCAATCATATGATATATTGTTGATGTTAGGTTGATTAGTAACATTAGATACAAATGAAGCAAATAGGAATAAACATAGAAGTAGTTAAGGTTACATGTGATGATTGAATTTTTTGTGGTTTTGGAAAACAAAAATTGATATGGAATGTTGAATATATTGAATTGAAATTAGGATTGTTGTTTGGGTACTATCCTCCGTGCACTTGCGAGAATGAATTCGTAATACTTTGCAAACTTCGGAAGATGAAATAGAAAGGGCTATTGTTTGTGGCACCAAATGTGTACGGATGTTCGGATGTGTTTTATCCGTCAACTAGTGCCAAAGGTAGTTCAAAGTCGACGTTGACAACTTCATCGTGATATATAAAGTTTTGCATGATGCAATAATGATAAATGATTATTTTACCGTTGGAGGTACCCATACTTCACGACAATTCAAACAACTTCTAGGTTTGCTGCAAGACTTTTTTGAGAAAATATTAAGAAAAATCCTTGAAGTGGATGAAGAATGGAAATAACTTCCGGATGCAACGGGAGTTATGGTTCATCCTCGTCATATGAAGATGGTCGTCGTGATGAAAGCTTTGTGCAAAAGTACCGCAGTCAATAGTCTTGATGATTATACTCAAATGGGAGCAAGCAACCACAATATACAAGTATTTGAAGTAATTTTGTGACTTATTTTTCCGCACTTATGGAGAAAGATACTTGCGTCAACCCACACCAGAAGATGTGGAAAGACTACTAGAGAAGAACACCAATAAAGGCTTTTCGGAAATGCTTGGTAGTGTAGATTGTATGCAACGGCTGAAAAAGCAGGGGTACCAGAATACTACCAACTTTTCGTTTGGGCTCGTGAGACTTATGGTAAGATATGGACGATCTCAAAAATCAATATCCAAATCTGATAACCGGAGTAGGATCACAAGAGATCCGTCCAACTCAAGATAAGTCTTGGCAAATCCCCTGGATGGATTATGGACCAACTCGACGGTTATGAATAACATACTTCTTGCGTTTGCTTTAATTATATAATCAGAGAATATAATGCGGAAAGTAAAGCACACAAGAAACAAGAGAGTACCTTAACGAGGAAACTACAACCTGTAGAAAAACCTCGGGACCTCGTCCAAATTGAACACCACACAGTACAAACTGTCTACAAACACTAGCCTACTATAAAACTTCGGTCTGGGATGTAGTAGATACCAACTCCATCCCTCCAAGCGAATTGGATACTGTCCCACTCCTTACGTCTCTGAATCCCCCACATATCGTCACGCACTTGATTCCCCTAGATAACATCCTTTACAGGCCTAGGAGTTGCTTTAACCGCTGTTAAAGGCTTATGTAAACAATACCGGCTTTGCAACCTTAATTATTGACTATATGTTTTGAACTGTCCTCTTTAGTTTAACATACGTAAAGTCACTTCCTTGGGATTACTATAGTTCATACGGAAATCTACTTACAAGCGGGGGCTGACAAGTAAACCGAGTAAACTATGCCCAACTTGTCTCTACCTCAGTTGTAAAAAGAATCACTTAAGAAACTTATACAACTGGAGCTAACTAGGTCTTACAACACCGAGTGCAGCCGTGCGTTGCTTCCTTCAACCTTGTATGTAGCGTATTAGTTCTTGAATAACCTTATTGCAGAAGATAAGGACTATGGAATAAACAACAACATGATCAGGTTACCAAGGTTACAGGTTAATCTGATAACAACCACAGAGGTACTTTATCGCCTACATGTGCTTCCCAACTCTCAAGAGAAGTCTTTATAGTCGTTAGGTAAATCCCACAGAGGAGTTGCTACCTAATAGAGGATGACTATACCACAACAAGCTACACCGAAGTGCAGAGAGTTTACGATCAATTCCACAGAGAAACTTCACGTATGCTTGATGCTTGTAGTTTTCATACTTTAACCCTCTATTTATAGCACTCAATAAGATAGGTTGCTTTGAGATAAAGCAACTAGTTTCTTAACCTACAAGTTAGCAACTGCCCGTGGAAACGAACCCGTTAATTGGCTTGCATATAAAGAAACTCTAGATACATCCCAATTGGAAAATTTTTATCATTTATATGCCAAGTGATTTGTTAGCTCAAAATCACTTCAAGCTAAATATCCAACAGACCAGAGATACACTACACGAAATCCAGTTTTTACCAACAGCAGCATTAGTCACGGTTTGCATTTCAGCAACGGGCATACGCTGTTGGGAAGCTCGTAACGTCTTCAATGGTTACTGAAAATGCGATCTGTTACAGTGCTCCGTGTTTTTGTTGGTGCAATTACCCGCCTACCCTCAATATTTCGGTGAACTTCCTAAGTTAGCCTCCACTTTTCTTTTCTCCGCCCAACTTTTGGTGTGATGAAATTTCAACCCCAGCAACGTAACAGAACCTGTTTTTTTTTCTCAACGGAATTCTGTTGAATAACATTTGAGATAAATTTTGAAAATCAGAAAACAATAAAGAAAAATCACTGAAAATGAATTCATTTATTTTGTCCGAGTTTTGGTGATAGGGTAGAGAAAGAAGTTAATGTGTCTAGCTGAAAACAGTTGAGACATAACTTCTATTCGTCTTCACCTCCACGGATTTCATCGCCTAACATTCAATTCCTCTCCCCTTTTTTTTTCAGCGGATAATCCTTCGTTTGAGTCTGAGCTTGAGAAAACATCTTCAACATCATTCAATCAGTTACTTCTTATGTGAACCTCGATTTGATATTAGTTTAATTATCAAATCGATTTCTCATAGAGTTATTGATTGAGATTTGGAATTTGAATCTGAGTTCATTCAGCAATTAGGTATTTCACTGATTTAAGAGGAATCTGAGTTCATTCAGCAATTAGGTATTTCACTGATTTAAGATTCATTTATTTATGTTAATTTCAAATATATGAACATCAATTGAATAACTGAATTCATCCAGTAATTACATATTTCCCTGATTTAAAATTAGAGTATGAGTATCTACATCTTTTCAGATCTGTATTTGGTTATAGATTTTTTGCTGATTTGTATGTGTGGTTTGTATGTGAAAGTTTATGATTGTTAGTATTTGTATCTTTAGTTTATGAACTTGGTAACATGAAGCATATTTCAATTTGGTAATGTAGGATGTTGGGGAATAAAGATTGGATGCTTGAAAAAGACCTATTTAGCCAAAAATATCGAGAGGGGGTTAGAGACTTCCTCAAATTTGCATCAGCCAATGGGGATTCATCTGGTTGTGCTTGCCCATGTAAGAAGTGTGCTAATGATTTTCGGCATCCATGGAAAATTGTTCGAAAGCATCTGTCCGAGGTGGGTATCTTGAGGACATACAACACTTGGTACTTGCATGGTGAGGAATTGGTGGGTCAGAGTTCAACTAGTCGTTCGGTGGAGAAGGAGAAGGTTGCAGAAGAAGAAATGCCTGATTTCGACTGGGATGCTTATGCTGATGCCAACTTTGGTCCTCATGCTGACCCTTATGAGCAAGTAGTCTGTGAAGAACAAGAGGTGGATATGGGGGAGCGTTATGCTAAGTACTCAAATTTGGCAGGGAAGCAGTTGCACCCAGCATCCGAAGGTATCTCAACCATCTTTGCTATCGTAGAACTGCATAATCTAAAGAAAACATATAAATTCTCTGGTCATTGTATGGATAGTTTGTTGATTCTGTTAGGAAAGTGGCTTCCTGGAAACAATTTCCCTAAAAACTATGATTCTACGAAGACGATGCTAAAGGATCTGGGGATGGAATGCAAGGCTATTCATGTTTGCCCGAATCATTGTATGCTGTATCACAATGCAGATAAAAATCTTCAGTAATGTCGAGTGTGCCAAGCTAAAAGATTTAAAGAATTCAAAGATTCTGACGGGAAGATGCAGGTGTCAAAAGAACCTATGTTAGTGCTAAGATACTTTCCTCTAGGACCAAGA
>JAJJMA010157395.1:2569-20529 GCA_023529015.1 Papaver nudicaule | reverse complement strand
TGTTTGTTTGGCGTTTTTGCCTCGGCGTTACAGCCTTTTTGTTTGTTCATGCTTTGGAGTTTGACTCGAAGCTTTCGTCGCAAAGTGTTCTTTATTTTTGAAGGTACAAGGTACATTTACGAGTAATACTTCCTTATATACTTGGTGTTCCACGCATTGCCGAGTCCAAGACCGTCTTTTTCGTCAATTAGCTTGTTTGTTTGATTGTGTACGGGCCTTCCCATATTGGTTCTAGCTTTCTTGCGCTTCCTTTTTGATAAGGAGGAATTTCGCGCAACACGAGTTCGCCAGGTTGAAACTCTCGTTCAATTACTTTTTTGTTGTAACCTCGGGCAGCCCCTTTCTGGTAGTTAATAAGGTGCTGCCGAGCTTCCTCCCTTTCTTCTTCGAGGTCGTCCAATTTTGCGTATATTAAGTCTGTCGATAGGTTTTGTTCCCACGCTTTGTAATTGTCTGTTGGTATTATTATTTCCGTGGGCAGTACTGCCTCGGTCCCATATGTTAGGTGAAAAGGAGTCATTCCCGTTGCTCGTCTTTGTGAGGTTCGGAATGCCCATAGTACATTGTGCAGATGTTCGCACCACTGCTTCTTGTGTGGCAACACCCGTTTTTTCAGATTGTCTCCTATGGTTTTGTTTGTTGATTCGGCCTGCCCGTTGCTTTGAGGATAGATTGGCGTCGATGTACCAAGCCTTACGTTGTATTGATTTAGAAGTTCTTTAACTTCGGCACTGAGAAATTCTTGGGCGTTATCCGAAACTATCTCCGCGGGTACTCCAAAACGACAGAATATATTTTCCCAGAAAAAGGTGAATACTTCTTTCCCCGTGTGGCTTCGCAAGGCTTTAGCTTCGATCCATTTGGAGAAGTAATCGGTTGCAACTATGATGTATCTTCGTTGCCCCGTTCCTGGAATAAATGGACCGACAATGTCTACCCCCCATTTGGCAAAGGGCCATGGGCTTAAGAATGAGTTCAGGTTTGTTGCTGGCGCATGGATTCGCTTAGCAAATCTTTGGCATGGATCACATTTTTGAGAGATGTTCTTTGCATCGGCATGCATATATGGCCAATAGTACCCTTGGGCCTTTGTTCGCTGTGCTAGTGCTCTTGCACCGCTGTGGGTACCTGCCTCGCCGCTGTGCAGCTCTTTCATTAGTGCGATTCCGTCTAGTCGGTGCACATACCTTAACAATGGTCCCAAGAAAGATTGTCGGTGTAAGACCCCGTCTATGAGTCGGTAGTTAGCAGATCTACTAATCACTTTGTGTGCCTCTAGCGGATTGCTTGGTACTTCTTTGCTTTCCAAGTACTTTCTTATGGGAGTTCTCCAGTCGTCGTGTTCTTGTTGGATGGCCATCACCAGTTCTCCTTCCTCGGCTGCTATTGATGATTGTTTCACTCTTCCAATTTCGATGGAAATTATGCTTTGATCTGTTACCTTGGAGGCGATGAACGCCAAAGCATCTGCGTGCCTATTGTCCTTTCTGCAAATGTGTCGTATTTTGAGATGCGGAATTTTCGTCATGAGCCTTCTTGCTAGCTTCTTATACTTAGATAACAAATCATTAGATTGGTAGCTCCCGTCTAGCTGTCGTACGACCAGTTGCGAGTCCGTTGTGATTCTTGCTTCCTGGATTTCCATGCTAATCATGCGTTTTAAAGTATGAATCAGTGCTTCATATTCTGTTTCATTGTTTGTTGCTTCGAACTCCAACCGAAGTGCAAAGACAGTGCGCTCCCCTTCGGGTGATGTAAAGACTATGCAAATACCTCGGCCATCGCTGTTTACCGATCCATCAATGAAGATTTCCCACCTCCGAGGATGGTACTGTTCTAGCAGGTCTTCGGGACCATCGTCGTCTTCAATTCCCAACATTGGTTCATCTTCGTAGTCCTCTTCAATTGGAAACTCAGCCAAGAAGTCTGCGATGATCTGGGATTTTAATGCCGTTCTGATTTCATATTCCACGTCATATTGTCCGATTTGAGCGTTCCATCTCGCGATTCTTCCTGCTGCCTGGAGATTTTTTCAGAATGGACTCGATTGGTGTTTTCGTTAGCACAATTATTTTGTGGGCTTGAAAGTAAGTCCGAAGCTTTTGCGTTGCTACTACTAGCGCGAGAATTAGCTGTTCCAATTTGGTGTAATTCTTCTCGGCTGGAAAAAGAGTCCTACTAATGTAGTACACTGGTTTCTCTTCTTCTTTGGTTGTTACTAGCACTGCACTGATGGCATCCTTGCTCGCGGCTATGTATAGTTTCAAGTTCTCATCTTTCTCTGGGCGCTGTAAGGCTGGTAAGCTTGCTAGGTAAGTTTTGATCCCTTGAAAAGCGGCCTCCCTTTCATCTGTCCACACGAATGGTTCACCCTTTTTCAGAATGCTAAAGAAGTCTTTACATCGATCTGAGGATCGTGCAATAAATCTGCTAAGAGCAGCCAATCTCCCGTTTAAAGCTTGCACCTCCTTTATGGTTGCTGGCGAAGGCATTTCTCGGATTGCTTGCACCTTCAACGGATCTGCTTCGATGCCAGTTTTTGTGACTATGTATCCCAAGAATTTTCCAGAGGTCACTCCGAAGATGCACTTTGCTGGGTTGATTTTCATGTTGATCTGTCGCATCTTTTCCAGTATTTCTCGAAGGTCTTTCACATGGGTGCCGGCTTTTTTGCTTTTGACAAGCATGTCGTCCACGTAAGCTTCGACAGTCTTTTTTAACCAAGGACGAAAGATATTCTCCATGGCCTTTTGATAAGTGGCGCCAGCGTTCTTTAACCCGAATGGCATTCTGGTATAACAGTATAGCCCATTGGATGTTAAGAACGCCGTATGCTTTTGATCTTCTTCCGCCAATGGAATTTGGTTGTAGCCAGAATAGCCATCCATGAAACTTAGCAATTCGTGTCCGGCGGTCGCGTCAACCATTTGGTCTATGCTGGGCAAGGGATGGGGATCCTTGGGGCACGCCTTGTTTAAGTTGCTGAAATCGATGCATATGCGTACTCCTTTGTTTTTCTTTGGTACAATGACCATGTTGGATATCCAATCTGCGTATTGTATGTTTTTGATAATTCCTGTTTCAATCATCTTGTTTAATTCTGATTCGACCGCCGTCTGGTTTACGTCCGCTAGCTTTCGAGGCCGCTGCTTGAATGGTCGCACCGAAGGGTTTATATCTAGGTGGTGACAGGCCAAGCTGGGGTCTATTCCCGGCATCTCACTCATTTTCCAAGCGAAGACGTCGGCATATTCCTTCAGCAAATCTTCCAACTCACTTCGCTGCTGCTTTGACATTAACGTTCCAATTTTTACAATCTTCGGATCTTCACTGGTTCCGATATTTATCTCTTCGGTAGGCTCTGTGGGTGTGAAGTTCGGAGTGTCGTCGTTCATGGCACTGGGATCCTTTGGTGCTTCCTTCGTGATTATCTTTTTGCCTTGTATTATTTGATTAATTTCCTCTTGAATCATTTTTTCCTTTTGCTGCTTGTATCTTTCTCT
The DNA here is from genome assembly GCA_023529015.1 of Papaver nudicaule. Taxonomy (NCBI): domain Eukaryota; kingdom Viridiplantae; phylum Streptophyta; class Magnoliopsida; order Ranunculales; family Papaveraceae; genus Papaver; species Papaver nudicaule. Next base: position 17,026 of record JAJJMA010157395.1, on the reverse strand, counting down.
TCGGTTACGCCGTGCATGTTTTCTTTGGTCGACGTCTTTCTCGTGACATGTTTTAGACTCCGAGCCTTCGCCTTTGATCTCGCCAATACCTTCTGGAGTTGGAAATCTGAGTTTCTGATGCAATGTAGAGGGTACCCCTAAGATCCCATGTAACCATGGCCGTCCCAGGATTGCACTGTATGGTGATTCTATGTTCAAGACACAAAATGTTGTCTTTAGCTCCATTGAGGCCACGTACACTGGTAGTGAGATATCTCCCTTTGGTTTTGACGCTCTCCCATTGAACCCGTAGATGGTGTAGTCCGAGGGTATCAACGGAGTGTTCGAAAAATATTCCCTGTATGCCATTCCGAATAATACATCCACCGAACTCCCTGGATCGACCAGAATTCTTGGTACTGTTGTCTTGTTTATGTTCACCGTTATCACCAAGGGATTGTTACTTGGGCCATCCTCGGGAAGGTCTGCTGCCGAATAAAGTATTGGTTTTAATTGCCATGGCTCGAATTTTCTTGCTTCGGCGACAATCATTATTTCTTTCCCATCTTTGTCTCTTTTGTGAATTCTTCCACCGAAACTGCTACTTCTTGAGCTGACGCTTTCCCTTGTATGAATCATTGTACTGCAATGGGCTACTTGCATTGGTACCTCGCTTTGCGATTTTATTTTGTTAATTTGCCCCGAAGATCCTGCTTGCTGCCTCGGCGTCTGATCCGATTCTGGAGTCATTTTTGGTGACCTGTCAAGAAACAAAAAACCCGTGAGGTCCAAGGCGGCTAGCGCAGTGTACTTTGTCGGCCATGTAAATCTACTCTGCAACTAATTTTTTCAGACGAAATTGAATGTGTCATTTTTGCCCCTTTTTAGGCGTTTTCCTAACTGCTTATTTTGTCCTTTAGCCCGAATCATCCCTTTTTCGTCTGGGTCTGTTTTTAGAGTTTTATTTCCAAATATAGCACGAAAATGGAAAATCCCCAAAATAAGTTTTCGCGTATAGTACGAAATTTGAGAACCCTAAAATGGATTTCAGTGTGTAACGAGAGTTTTGAGGACCCTTATGATGGATTTTTACATATATCATGAGTTTTGAAAATCCTAAAATGGATTTCTAGAATCAGCACGATTTTGCAATTATTTGTGTTCTCTGCAGTAAAAGGTGTAAAGTGAATATAAATCGGCTTCATCATACCGAGGTTCTTGGAATCCTTTTAATGGATGATTTTATCATCTGATACTATGCTCAAAAAACTCTTAAACATACCAAATCCTTTAAGGTCTTTTGGATGTTTAAGGTATAGGAGCTATCTTTCAGAAATCTAGCTTTTGAAAATCTTTTGAGAAGATTAGAAAGAAATATAACAACCAAAAAATTTGAAAACCCGAAAAATCACAGGCAAACCCTAAGTTGTTTTAATCAGTCCCTGTTTCTAGCGCCAAACTGTACGAGTAGAAAATCTGCATAGGTACTCGAGGTACCACATCCATCAGATCGACTCATACATACAATATTTAGTTGTGGTTCAGTGGTGCGAAGACCTCAAGAACAGCACCGAAGGTGCTTAACCAGTAAATAAAGACTATATAAACAATAAAGACAATATATAAGAAGACTTTCTGTGTATTTTTAATGCTGAGATTACATGAATGAAACCCTAAGGAACCGGAGAAGATTACAAACATAATCTTTCTCCTGCTACTTAGACTTGACCCAAAGAGAATCCAACCCTTACAACGTTTTCCAAGCTCGCCTTATATAGGCCGAGCTTGGGTGGTTTACAGCTAATAAAGACAAATGACTCAATCGTGGTGGTGTCAGTTTCTGTCGAGTAAGGCGGTTTACACTCCGAGGCTGAATCCTGGGCTTCGGTCCCTTGTCGTGGTCCGAATCCCTTCCCTCCGAGTCTTGACTTCGCTCGTGTGTAGCTTCCTTTCCTTTATCGGTCCGAGACATCGCTGCTAATCCTTTCGGTGTTGTTCTCTCGGTATGGCTAAGCTTCCCTGATGCGAGACACGTGTTCCGAGGGGTTATACCCCCTACAGTGGTGGTTGTGAGTTATTGGTGAAAGGGCATTCTAGGTAAATCCCTATAAAGAGCTGACTGTACATGTCTTTAAAAACAATAATTTAAAGCATCTTTTTAGATGTTGTCTTTATAAACAGTATCTGTCCTATAAAACAAATTGCAAGTTTAGACGTCTTATAGATAAAGAAATAGACAAAATTGGTGTTTATGTTTTTATGTTTTAACCTAGTCCGAAGGTCGTGAAGTGTCAACCTTCATAAGGCCATTGAGCAATTAGATGCCTAAGAGCATCTCCAATGGGACCTTAAAAAAGTCTTATATTGCAGGAAAAGTAAAAAATTTGATGTTTTAAGAGAAAATTTGTCTCCAATGGAAAAGTCTATATTGAATGTGAGGATGATGTGGATGGTAGTTATTTAGACATCCTTGACTTCATCCTCTAGTTTTAGACATTGTGTTAGAGGATGTGAATTTTCTGGTAATAATATCTATGGTTAGGATTAAATAATTAATTTATAATCAATGGTTTAAAAAAATTTACACCAATAGATTTCATACACCTAACATGATTAAGGATGTCAAAAGATATTTATGGTTGGAGATGAAAAAAAAATTATCTTCTTAAATTGGAAAAATTTGAACTTCACATCCTTAAAATAAGAGTTACACATAGGATTCACATCAAGTTACCATTGGAGATGCTCTAAGAGTGGTGTTCTAATATTGATGCAGTTTAATTAAACCTAAAATGAAACTAACAGATTAATCCTAGCCATGGCTCACGCAAGTTTCACATGTCTATCGAGTTATTATTGCTGGTCCCAGATATGGGTAGATCACCAACCAGTGAATTTGACAATGTATACACACAACTGGCTAAAAGATGAAATCGTACGCTGAAAAGAGCATTGGATCTCTAAATATCACTGGAACATATCTCACGCGCGTTTTTTGTTGAATGGTTTGGCACATTATTCTTCTACTACATTTGTTCACATGGTGCTGGTGATGGCCCAGCTGATGGTTTTGTTCGTAGATGACAAAACATACAACAGTACTACTACTAGATCTTACATACTGAGATTAACCCATGCATAATTAATGGGAGATAGATATAACATACTGAGATAACTTGGAGATAGATGTTACAAGACCATCTCGATGTTACTCCAGGCACTTATTATGATAAAAAGAAGTGCTTTTGAAACGCTGCATAATCCCTCCAGTTGGTATCTTCCCACATAACCTGTTGTAACCCAACTTCAACTTATACAACTGTTCCAAACCTATAATCTCTTCAGGAATTCCACCAAAGATTTTGTTACGTGATATATCCAACCAGTTTAAATCCTTTGGAAACTTCACCTTTGTTAGATCGAACTCGAATTGGTTCCTAGACAGATCGATATGCCATGTACTACTGTTGGGATGAAACAGCATGGATGCGTCCCCGACTAATTTGTTCCTTGACAAGTCAATCTCACCAAAATCCATAGCTCCCAAGGATTTTGGAATAGAACCAGTGAGTTTATTGCGAGACAAGGTAAGATCACGAATTGTACCGGTAAATTTCCCGAACGACTCCGGGATTGAACCCGTGAGTTTGTTCCCACTGAGATGGAGAATTCCAATATTTTTAAGGGTTGAGAGGTTGGGTGGAATGGAACCAGAGAATTGATTGTCCGATAGATCGAGGGAATTTAGAGTAGTGAGTTGGTCGAGGAAGTGGGGAATCGGCCCTGACAGACTCATATCGCTGAGATCCAGCATTACGAGATGCTTTAACTTTGTGATAGATTGCGGGATTGGACCAGTGATGTTCTTATAATGACGAAAAGCTAGGGATATGAGGTAAGGAAGGTCACCTACTGAGGATGGAATTTGGCCAGAGAGTTCACCTATAAACAGGAAGAGATCGTTTACACGGTTGGTTTTGTCATCACACCTGACTCCTATCCAGTTGTTGCAAGAGTCTGTATTATGAGCCCATGAATCTAGAATGGAAGTATTGTTGAGAGAATTCTTAATACTCATAAGAGCTTTGTAGTCACTGGGATTGCATTTTCCCAAAGCCCCAAGAGATGGAGATATCAGGATAGTTGCAGATAACAAGAGAAGAGAGAGCGAGTAGTAGAGAGAAGATGGGTACTGGATTTTCATGGTGTTTGGCTATGTTGTTGTGAAGAGAATCAAGCAGTAGAGAGTTGTTTTTATAGGGCTATCATGCATGGACGCGGAGAACACACAAAACCTTATGCTTCACACCATGATCAATCTAAGGTGCGGAATTGCATTGCTGCTTCCTCACTGATGCAGATGGGCCTTCTCTTCTGCCTTCGCTTTATCTCCACACCGCGTGAACTACTGTACTAGAAGGATAATGTTGGCCTCACACTCATTGTATAAATGGGGATATACGACGCGCAATATATGTGGTCACATTCACTGGTTGATTTTTTTTTTTTTCAAAGGGACCAGGCATTCTAACCTCATATATATAGGCCCAATTTGTCAAGTAAATGCGTGGGTCAAATTTTGTGTTTCCTTGACTTTGGACATTTAGTGTAACAGCTGAGTGGAAGCAGGTCCCATGTGGTGAGTAGGGACGTAATACTACGTGTATTTGTATTTATCCATGTTATGAAATTAACTGCAGATCTAGAACATGTTTAGAATTAAGTTTGGAGTAATTCTACGTTGAGAAAGGTTTGCACAAAGGATTACACATTGTGATCATTCAATGGCTCTCATTTGATCAAAACAAAATGGTGTATGGGTCTCATTACTTAGGATTTCCAGGAGTTCACCATTTTTTTGTGTAAACTTTTATATAACACCTTTTGTCAATGTAAAATTAATCTTAAGTTTCAGTTGGGGGTTGCTCTCTCCCAAAATGCGGGATTAGAATTGAGGAAAATGTTGGGAGATGGAAAAAAAAGGAGGAGAATATAATTTCTAGACATCTACTATTTGTTTGAACAGGTGGACTAAGTACAAAATATAGGATAAATATAAGAGAACTAATTAATGTGTTAGAGTATATGATTTATATTGAAGTATCTGCCATTCGAAAATATTTTCTATTAGATTATACTTAGTATAGATTGATTTGCAAGCAATTATTATTTTAATACTAAGTTACGGTATCACTAGCAATACCCTATATATGAATTATCAATGTAAATCATCTCATTTATTCAATAAAGTTATTTTTAATTTTTGTTTTTCTAGTTAGAACTTGGTATCAGCAGGTTCGAACAGATATTGTTGGCCACTTCGCCTTTATTCTCCAACTAGCGGCGGTGGCCTTTAATATCATCCGCCGGATCTTTCTTCCGCTAGAATATTTTTTCTTATTAGGTTTTCATTCATCTTTATTTTGCCAAATCATAAATTTAGCCCTTATTAGAAGAAAGTTATAGTTTGTTGAGATGGCGGCAACAAACTCTTCTTTTCTTGTCCCTTTATAGGGTTATGTGGATTTTGTTATCGACCGATGGTTCTACTAATCAATTTTCTATTTATTTTTTTTACGGCTGTGCAATTCTTCGTCAACTTTTCTTCCCTTTTTTGCAGGGTAATTTTCTTTTATCTTTGGTTCTTATTTGCTCCATCAACATGGTTCTGTGAATCTCATTACCAGTGGTTCTTTTATGTTCCATCTAAATTTTTTTGGTGGTACAGTTCTCCCAATCGATATTTTTCTTTATGTCGACACACTTCTTTTCTACTTCTCGGACGTTCTATGTATCACACTTCATCAATAATTTCAGTGGTCAATCTCACGCGGTTTTTCAATCCCTATGAGATTGATCAGGGAGAGTGTTAGAGTATATGATTTATATGGAAATATCTTGCATTAGAAAATATTTTGTATTAGATTATATGTAGTATAGATTGATTTACAAGCAATTTTTTCTTGAATACTAAGTTATGGTATCATTATCAATACCCTATGAATTATTAATATAAATCATCTCATTTAATCAATAATTTTTTTTTCTAGTTTCAACTAATTTCCAGTGAACAGGTGGACTAAGTACAAACTATTTACTTCAGTAGATCCTTAAAACCGTTTAACAACGTAACTGAGTTCTAGGTCCGTACAACCTTGATTCGACCAAGAATAAATTTGATACAGAGTTCAATAAAACAGGTACATATATATATATATATATATATATATATATATATATAAAGTGGTATTTCACCATAAACACAGTGTCCTTGGGTTTTCCGTCCTGGATAGTGGCCAGTTGGGGTCTGTAATCACACTAATGCCATGATCGTACATTTAATAACCATTTCAGTGTAAATACCAGATGATTTTTCTACATTATATGATAAAAACTTGGGCCAATTTTAAAACAGTCATACTTTTGAAACATGTTTTACAAAACAGTCATACCGTAATACCCCTCCTTCCTGTTATATACAACCACCACATGAACGCCACCGCTACAACCTGAACCCCACCAACTGAATCTGAACCCCACCACATGAACTCCCACCATCACTACCTGAACCTGAACCACCTCCACCATCGGAAACCCCACCACCTGAACCCTGAACCCGCAACCTGAGACCCCACAACCACCACCTGAAACTGAACCACCCCCACCTGAACCACCACCATATGACCATAAATCCACCATTCATCACCACCTTCACCTAAGGGACAGTTAGGTAATAACACTGACTAAAGTAATTGTGAATAGCGAGATAACTCTAAAGTTAACGCCATTGTGACCATTTTGCAAACAAGTTTGAAAAGTATGACTGTTTTGTAAAACATGTTTTAAAAGTATGACTGTTTTGTACTATGCCCTAAAAACTTACTACAGTTTTTTCGTTTCAATCTTCAATACAAATAGAAATGGAGTGTTGTAAAAGTAATTGTATGGTAATGTGGAGGTGGATAGAAGATCTTGATGAATATAGTTGCATCATAGTATAAGCCATACTATGCATCTTAATCTCCCCCTTTTAAAGTCAAATAACCCAATTTCAATCCATCCCCTTTAGTAACCGTTTGTTTCTTCACTCAAACCCTACCGTAGATGTTACGCATACAACTTCGTAATAACAAAAAAAAATTATGGCATGTCTGTAAAATACTAACAAGTTTCTTAAACACTTACTCTGAGATGCCAGGATCAAATCCGGTCACTCTATTTCCTAGACTTTTCTTTACTTTTCTGTTACCTACCTCTTCTTTTCTTACAAATTCAAATTAGTCAGACAAATACACCAATCAAGAAACCAACGGAAACCCAGTTTAATAATCAGATTGAAGGTTACCACAAAAGACATTTCATCAAAATAGTTAATGAATTGTAAAACCAAAGAAGACCATATTTGTGGTGAATAACCTATTTTCCCTATATTTCTCACTTCATTTATTTGACAACACGTTGTTTGATGAAATGCCTGAAAGAAAATAATAACTTTCTCAATCTCATAACTGACATACTATATGAACAAGGTTTGCTATTATTTCTTATATCGAAATGCATCTGAGGTTATTGCAGAGACGGTCCTGAATCTTGAAGGGGCCAGTGCGTACTTGATCCTAAGGCCTTTTATATGTTAAACAAAAAATCTCCGATAATTTTGTAACAACTCTAAACAAGAAAATTTTCAGATTTTAGCACAATTTGTCGTGGTTTTCTAGCCAAATTTATGTACAATAATGCGATAGCATACCTAATTTGATTTTCTTATGTTCAAATATATTTATTGTATACAAGTTTTATTGCATCAGCAAGCATCTAGCTCAATGGTTGAGGGCACACACTTGAGTAACTTAGAACCTAGGTTTGGGTCTCAGTAAATGTTGGCTTTTTATTTTCTATTTCGACTTAATGGGCTAACATTTACATTTGGGCTTAAGAATTAGGTTCTTAGATAAGAAAAAAAAGGCCTCTCGAAGTGTAGGAAAAGGCTCTAATTTAGTGTACAAAAACCTTGGCTTTTTATTTTCTATTTCGACTTAATGGGCTAACATTTACATTTGGGCTTAATAATTAGGTTCTTAGATAAGAAAAAAAGGCTTTTGGAAGTGTAAGAAAGGGCCCTAATTTAGGGTACAAAAACCTTCCACGGAGCCGGGCCCTATGCACCGCACGATTCGCACAGCCTCAGGACCAGTTCTGGGTTATTGCCTTCCGGTCTAGCCCTCCTGACTTTGGAGCTGGGCAATCAGATACAAGGCAAGTTTGTCTTCATAATTTGTTGTAACAAGGAAATGTACTAGAGTTGGCAGCTCTAAAAAAATTGCTAACAATGATTGTCCGGGCTGTTATTTAGTGAAATGATCTGGACAGAAAACTGCGATGCTGGTGGAATCACTGTTAGTATTGTCAAGCATTGTTATTTTTATTTTTACTGTTTGTTTTTATTATCCACTGTGAATCCCAGGATGTTTTGTGGTTTTAAAAACTAAATCATAAGAACAGACTACCTAGGTTTGTCTTTAAACTTTGCTTTATTAATTTTTGCAAGTTTAGCTCTCTAATCAGTCCTGACTCTCAGGCCATAGCTCACACTTCACCACTTAGTCAGTCAGTTGCAATTAATTGACACCGTATGTGATATTATCCGACGTGCACTCGACTTTTTCTGGAGTAATGACCGTTGTATATGTTTGTTTCACAAGTAAAAATATCGTGCATGGTTGAAGTTTTTAAATCCCAATTTTTTTGGTTATTAGACCAATTTTGTGTCTCCTCTTTTAGAGCCCCATAAGATTGCCAAGCTTTTGAGTCAAGAGTATGAAAATCTTTTAAGTTTTATACCATTGACAAAGGCCTATTTCATATATATATGCTCGGTAGTCATTTTAGACACTAGCCATCAAATCACTTTTACCAAGACATCATTCCAACCCATATAGTGCAATTGAACTAGGTAGGCGAGGTAATATTTACTACATTAAGATCCAAACAAGGAATGTAGAAGTTGAGCTACAAGGATATAGTTTTCTGAGTTTGAAATGTATTGGAAAGGTTCTACATACCGAGTCGACTACGATCTCCGCTTTTTTCGGATCACTTTCTGCTCGCCTTGTTACAAAAATCAAACATTAAGTGGTAGATGTCTAACAGAACACACGGTACTATATTATTAACCATAAGAGATATAGGTATTAGATACTGAAATGGATTAACCCATAATTGATAGGAGATAGATATTACATACTAATATTAACATTTTTTTTTTTTTTTTTTTTGAAGGTTGGAAAACCAACAAAAAAAGAGCAAAAAAACTAAAACTCAAAAGAAGAAGCACTCAAAATATGAGTGATACACGAAGGAGGGGATAGGGACCATGTTTTGAACTCATGGTTCTGAATAGCATACTCAGCTAGACAATGTGCTAAAGCATTAGCATCTTTCCGCACAAAACAAAATTCAACATTATCAAAAAGAGAGCTGAGATCCCTGATCTGTAGAATGATGTCTCTGATACGCCAGGGAAGCTCCAAATTTTTGTATCTCAAAAGATTGATAACTGAGAGAGAGTCACCCTCCATAATTATGCTTTTATACTCTCGACTGTGGGCTAACTTGATACCAAGGAGGGCGCCATTAGCTTCAGCCTCCAAAGGACTACTGAATTGAAAGGATTGAGCACTTCCATCAAGAAACTTAGCCTCACTGTTCGTAATAACAGCAGCACAGGCATAACCTTTCACTCCTGCGGCACCGTCAAAATTAATCTTCACTTTGTTACCAAGAGCCGGAATCCAGATATTGCTGTCAGACTCCATGACATCTTTCTCCGTTGGATAATAAGTAGCTTCCTTATCAGTCACATTAGTGTTAAACCAGAATAAGCCATCAGAGATAGTTTTGTTTATGTTCACCTTACCCTTATTGAAAATAACATCATTCCTTAGAAGCCATATAGCCCAGAACATGCTACACCCCATTTTCAACTTTTCCAAATTACCTTTCTCTGCCAGCCAACACATAATGAAATCTTGAATAGTTCTGTTCTCATCAGCACCAATTCTTAGCTCGAGGGGTGAGGCAAATAAAATGGCTTGAGTCACAGGGCAATGGAGAAATTGATGATCTTCAGTTTCAATTTCTCTATAGCAGAGTCTACAATCAGAATTAGCTCCTTTTATGAACTTAGTAACCTTATTGCCCACAGCCAGACTTTTATTGAGCAGTCTCCAGATAAATAGATGTATTTTAGGTGGCAGAATGTTTACTTTCCAGAATTTTTTCCAGGGGAATGGTTCAAATGTTGCATAAGAAGTAGATGGCATGGCAGATTGAAGAGTTTTGAGGAAAGATTTAGAAGAGAACTTACCATTAGGATGGTGTTACCATAGCAGCTTATCCTCAGCAACATCATCAGGATCAGTAGTAATATAAATGTCTTTGATCTTAGCAACTTCATCAACCGAGAAAAGATTATTCAGCTTCTCTTCATCCCATCTTCTTGGATTATCAAGCAAAAGCTCCTGAACTCTCATCTTAGGATCAAAACCACTGAGTGGTTTTTCAGGCATATTCATATAAGTATTAGGAAGCCAGGGATCACTCCATACACAGATTTTATCACCTTTCCCCACAGTCCAGCAACATCCAACCCTCACTCCATCTTTACATTTGATCATGGCCTTCCAAGTAGAGGAGCACTGCTTAGGTTGTTTGGCATCCCAGAAGCTACCATCCTTAATATACTTAGCTTTCATTAACTGAACCCATAGGCAGTCTTCATCTTCAATGAACTTCCAGATTAGTTTTGCAATCATGGCCACATTGAGATGATATAGAGATCTGATGCCAAGCCCACCCAAATCTTTTGCTTTTTCAAACTGTTTCCAATTGAGGAAATGCATCTTTTTGGTTTCTCTGCTGTGCCCCCACCAGAAGTTGCATATAGTACTAGTAAGTCTCTTCATAATACCTTTTGGGATTAAAGATGTGGCCATATAGTAAGGAGGAATAAGACCAAGCTCAGTTTTTATCATGAGAGTGTTGCCAGCATGCGACATATTATTTCTTTTCCACCCAGCCAGTTTGGAATCAAACTTCTCCACAAGAAATTCAAAAGTGGCGTTTTGGTGAGCAGGCATTAGCAGTTGGTGACCAAGATACTTATCATTTAGTTCCATCTGCTGGACATCAAGCATGGAAGCAAAATCCCCTCTACTGTTAGCTTTGACTCCCTTGCTGAAGTGAACAGCCGACTTTTTCAAGTTGATGCTTTGGCCTGACCAGTTTGCATATGTCTTTAAGATCTTTTGTAGAGTATCCACAGTTCTCTCTTCCATAGTTCCAAAAAGCAATAGGTCATCAGCAAACATGAGGTGCGAGACTGCAGGAGCATTTGTACTCAATTTATAGCCGTTGTAGAGGTTGTTACGTTCCATAGTTCTCATTAGCCAAGAGAACCTTTGAGAGCAGAGTATGAATAAATAAGGTGAGAGTGGACATCCCTGACGAAGTCCTCTTTCACTATTGAAAAAACCCTCCGCTTGCCCATTGATAACGATAGAAAAGGACACAGTCGCAATACACTTCATAATAATCTCATGAGATTTCCCCGTAATGCCAAAAGCATTGAGACAGTGGCTAAGGAACCTCCAACTAACCCTATCATAAGCTTTGCTGATATCTATTTTAAGGGCAAAAGCTCCAATCACAGAAGAAGAAGTGGCCATAGCATGGAAAATTTCCTTAGCCGCCACAATATTGTCGATAATAAGCCTTCCTGGAATAAAAGCAGATTGTGCTTTGTCTACCAATCCATCCAGATGAGGCTTCAATCTCTGCGCAATGATCTTCACAATAACTTTATAGAGAATGTTAGTTAAGGCTATAGGCCTAAAATCAGAAGGCTGAGAAGGATTTTTAATTTTAGGAATCAACACTATATTTGTATGATTCATACCAGCAAGTAAAGTCGCAGAAGAAAAACAATCTTGAATAGTACGCACTACATCATCTCCAATGTAATCCCAACACCTCTTATAAAATATGGCTGGCATTCCATCTGGACCTGGCGACTTTAAGTTCTTCATCTTTATGAGGATATTCCAGATATCTTCTGTGGATGGAGGCACAGTAATTTTGTTGTTACTTTCGGCATCATTTTTCATTGGAGCTTGGAAAAGAATTGTGTGCTTATCTTCCTCAGTATCCCTTCTAAACAAGGTTGAAAAATGGTTCACCAGATAGGCCACAATCTCATCAGCATTGGTTATCCATTTGTCATCTTGAGATTTAAGAGCCGAAATTTGATTCTTTCTTCTCCTTTGAATCACAGAAATATGGAAGATATGAGTGTTTTTATCGACTTTCGAAATCCACAAAACCTTACTTCTCTGCTTATAATACTGATATTGCATTCTATTCAAATTATTTATCTTATCAATCAGCAACTTCTCTTCAACTCTGGTGTCTCTTACGTGCGCATCCGTTTGAACTTTTAGCAACTCTTCTTTGGCATCTTCAGCAGCTCTAAAAATGTTCCCATGGGATTTCCTTCCCCAGTTAGTCAGGTCTTTCCCGACTTTGGATATTCTTGAAATAATATTACCTTCACTAGAGTTCCATGAATTCACAACAGTGTCTTTGAATTCAGGATGGTCGACCCAATAAAATTCAAACTTGTTTGAATGCTTGCGCTTTCTCTAATTAACTCTTTTAGTATTCAAGATGATTGGTGCATGATCACTGGATATTCTCGGAAGGTGCAGCACTCCACAATCCTTGAACATGAAATACCAATCAGTAGTACACATAACGCGATCAAGTCTCGAAAATAGGCGCACCTGTATTGGAGTTGTTTGACCAGGTGAAGGCTGGTCCCACAAAGCCTAAATCAATTAATCCTCTATCTTGAATAAAGTTCTTGAACTCATTGTTAGCAGGATTCAGCTGATTATTACCTCCACTTTTATCTCTTTTCGAGTTTATGGCATTAAGATCCCCAATAATACACCAAGGATTGTTTAGACCAGTAGTGAACAACGAAAGATTAGACCAAAACTTATTTCTATTATGGTGTGCTGGAGGGCCATAGACACATAGAAGATCCCAATCCTTATCAAGCAGTTGATACTAATATTAACATGAAGATAGATGTGACCAGACTACTCAAGTGTTTACAAGACCATCATGATGTTACTCTAGACACTTATTATGATAGAAAGAAGTGCTTTTGAAGCGCTTCATAATCCCACCAGTTGGAATTTTACCACATAGCCTGTTGTAACCCAACTTCAAGTCATACAACTGTTCCAAACCTTTAATCTCTTCAGGAATACCACCAAAGATTTTGTTATGCGATATATCCAACCAGTTTAAGCCCTTTGGAAACTTAACGTTTGTTAGATCGAACTCTAATTGGTTCCTAGACAAATCGATCTTCCATGTATCATGGTTGGGATTAAACATCATGGACGCGTCCCCGACTAGTTTGTTCCTTGACAAGTCAATCTGACCAAAATCCATAGCTCCTAAGGATTTTGGAATAGGACCAGTGAGTTTATTGCCATTCAAGTATAGATAAGGTACAATACCAGTAAAGTTCCCGAAAGACTCTGGGATTGAACCTGTGAGTTTGTTCTCGGCCAGATTGATATATCCAATGTGTTTAAGATCTGAGAGATTGGGTGGAATGGAACCAGAGAATTGATTGTATGAGAGATCGAGGTAAGTTAGAGCAGTGAGTTGGTTGAGGAAGTGGGGAATCGGCCCTGACAGACTCATATTGTTGAAACCCAGCATTCTGAGATGCTTTAACTTCGTGATGGATTGCGGGATTGATCCACTGATATTCTTATAATGACTAAAAAATAGAGATTCGAGGTAAGGAAGGTCACCTACTGAGGATGGAATTTGACCAGAGATTTCACCTACAAAGAGGGAGAGGTCGTACACACGGTTGGTTGTGTGATTACAACTGACTCCCATCCAGTTGTTGCAACAGTCTGTGTTTTGAACCCATGAATCTAGAATGTAAGGATTGTGGAGTGACTTCTTAATACTCATAAGAGCTTTGTAGTCACTGGGATTGCATTTTCTTAAAGCTCCAAGAGATGGAGATATCAGGATAGTTGTAGATAAGAAGAGAAGGAAGAGCGAGTAGTAGGGAAGAAATGGGTGCTGGATTGTCATGGTGTTTGGCTTTGTTTTTGCTATGTTGTTGTGCAGAGAATCAAGTAGTAGAGAGTTGTCTTTATAGCGAGCTATCCTGCTTGACACACATTTAGTTTGCACATGTAGATGTTACACCAGCTTCATGCATGGACGCGGAGTACACACAAACCACCATGATTTGATGCAGACGGGCTTTCTGGCTTCGCTTTATCTCCACACCGCGTGAACTGCTGTATACATTGAGAAAAACGTTGCGCAATGTATGTTAAAATATGGATATCGAGGGATTATTGATCAAGAGATAGGAAA
>JAJJMA010157386.1:1192-11348 GCA_023529015.1 Papaver nudicaule | reverse complement strand
TATAAGATTATTTCAAAAATCTTAGCAAATAGGATTAGACCTGCCCTGTCTAGAATCATATCACCTTTCCAGTCTGCTTTTATGAAAAATAGAAGAATCCCTGATAATATAGTAATGACTCAGGAATTAATCCACACAATGAACAAACACAAGAAAACTAAGAAAAGAGTAGGGCTTATGGGACTTAAGCTTGATATGAGCAAGGCTTTCGATAGAGTCAACTGGTCTTATCTAATAGAGATAATAAAGAAGCTTGGCTTCTCAGAGGACCTATGTGCTCTAATCTACCAGTGTATTAGTACTCCTTCAATTGCTGTTCTATGCAACGGGGTTCCCGGAATGTCTTTAGCCCCTCAAGAGGGGTAAGGCAGGGTGACCCTTTGTCCCCTTATCTTTTCTTGATTTGCATGGAAGGTTTAACTAGACTCCTTAGAAAAGGTGAAAACCTCGGCCTTATTCATGACATCAAAGTGGCTAGGGGAAGTCTCCCCATTTCACATCTGCTCTTTGCAGATGACTGTATCATTTTCTCTCATGCTAGCCTAGCTGAAGCAAGAAACTTGCTTGATATTCTAAATGAATTCTGTAGAGCCTCCGGTCAGCTTATCAACTACCAAAAGTCTGGGATTTTTTTTAGTAAAGATTTTCCCAATAGATTTGGGAAAATGATAATGAATATTTTTAAGGTTAGTAAAATTAAAATAACTGAATCATACCTAGGAACGCCTATGTTCACTTCTGAATCAAAAATGAAATGTTTTGACTCTATGGTTAAGAAGTTTAAAAGCAGATTACAGAACTGGAAGGGCCGGAAATTGTCCTATGTTGCTAGAACTGTGGCAGTTAAACACACGCTGGAATCGGTTCCCATCTACCAAATGGGCTGTTTCCAGCTTCCTACGAAAATTACCGACCAACTCATTTCCCTTCTCAGAAAATTCTGGTGGGGAAAGAAGGAAGGTAACCACCACTTGTTTCTCAAGGCTTGGGAAAAACTGTGCACACCCAAAAACATGGGAGGTTTAGGATTTAGAGACCTTTCAACCAATAATAAAGCTCAATTAAGTAGGATGGCATGGAATCTTGTGTCCAATCCAGATTCTCTTTGGGCTCAGCTTCTGAAAGAAAAATATTTTAGGAGTTGCAGCCACCCTCTAGATAGTAGAGTTAACAAGACTGGGTCTTGGATATGGCAGTGTATCCAAAAAGGCCTTAGCTTTATCAAACCACACTGTATATGGGAAATAGGGTCAGGTAACTTGGTCAACATCTGGAATGATGCCTGGATACCAGGAATAAGTTCTCTGCCTGAACCTTCAATGGGAGTTTTCCCTCAGAAAGTTAGTGACTTATTAACCAACAATCTGGGGAATGGAACTCAGAAGTGATTAGAAATACCTTTCATAGAGACATAGCTGAAGCCATTTGTAGCATTCCTAGGAACGGCCTTATCAGAGATACTGTGAGATGGAAGCTCGAAAAAGATGGCATCTTTACAACCAAATCCCTGTATAAAGCCTTAAGTAATTTTACTGTTATAACAAAATCCCCCTTTGATAAGATTTGGGAGATCCAAACTGCCCCTAGAACTAATATTTTTGTCTATAAATGCTTTTAAAGAATGGTATCTTGTGCAGCAGTTCTTGCAAGATTCATGGAGGTGGATAATGTTTGCCCTCTCTGCAAAGCTTATGGAGAACCTTGGAACACCTTTTTTTGAATGCCATTTTGGCAGAGCGGTCTGGTTTAGCACAGGTCATAGCCCTTTTCCCCCAGGAGTTTCATTCCCAACCATTAAGGAATGGATAGTTGGATGGAGTTCGGATCCTCAAGGATGGGATAATTCTTCAGGCACGTGGAGCAGCTTCTGTGCTGCAGTTATCTGGCACATCTGGAAGGCTAGATGTGATAAATATTATAACGGAAACAACCAATGCCCCTTAACTACTAAGAATAGAGCTGTTCAGTTCTGGAAAGATAATAACCAAGACAATTCCAGGGCTATTAATCACCAAATGAAAGATGTCGCAGACAATATTCAGGAACAGTGGAAAGATCCTCCAATAAGACAGATAAAAATCAATCTGGCAACCCATTGGTGCGCAAGAAATAACATGTTTTGTTTTGCTTTAATCTTTCGTAATGATTGTGGATGGTGCAGGCAAGTTCGGGTGCAGGGCATCAATGTTCAAAGTAGAGAACAAGGAGAGATCCGGGCGGTCATTGCTGCTATCAAATGGGGAGAAGAACTGGAAGAACATAATGTATGGATCGAAAGTAATCTAAAGACAACCCATAGTCTTCTCACAGGAGCTTCAAGCAGAATGCAATGGCAGGCCACATCTCTATGGGAAAACACCGGAAAAAGTCTTTTATTTTCTCTAGCTAATCAAAAAACTTTTAATTTTAGTCTTGTAAGGAAAAAAGCTAACAAAGTGGCAAATGCTTTGATTCAAAAACTCAAAGCAAACGCTCCTTTTGTTCTAGCTCAATATCCTCCATGCTTTATCTTTGATGCTATCACTTATGATGCATCCTACTATCTCAATCATAGAGATGAACCATATGTATCTTTACCTTTCTAGTAATTTAAGAGTTTTCTTATCAAAAAAAAAAAATGCATTCGGAAATTTCCGGTGGGTGGAAATTCAACCACATTTGGATTATAGAAATAGAGATTGTGAAAAACGAGGATTCATGTTTATTTATAAATTGAAAATTATTTGGGCAATTTTCTCTGCGCCCCCCAAATAGAAATTCAATTAAACTGCGCCCCCTATTTTAGAAAAATCTTATTTCTGGCCCCTCAATCTGTTAAATATGCCGTTAAGTTGGTCACGTGCCTACTTTTAACGTGACCAAAAGACCACATACTCCTTCATCTTCTACAACGTTCTTCCTCCCTTAAGAACATCTCTTTTCCATCGACAGCCAGATTAAACTGAAACAAGGACGACATATCTTCACCCAAAATCAGATTTGGTCAAATCCATATCTTTTTCACTAACCTATTCATCCATTCTGTTTACAAAACAGACCACCATCACCACTATTTTCACCTCTGACGACTGCACCACCATTGATGAGTAAAGGAATAAGTTTTGGGGATTTTGATGCTTTGTGGTGGATCACTTGGGGGTTCAATTTTGGGTTCATGTGAGATTTTTGGATGTTGTTTTCGATGTATTGGGAATTTTAAACTCTTCTTCTATCTAATCTTGATCCATTTCCGAATTAACAACAAAAATATTTGGGTATTGTTACTTGTTAGTGATTAATGTTGGGGTTTAATGTCTTAACAAAATTGGCTTTGGTGTTTGCTTGATTTGGATTGAGCGTTTGCAAATCTCGGTGAAGAGTTTTTGGTGAAGTAGGAAAAGTTGCTGAAACGATATAGTCTATAGATGAAGGTTAGATTCTCCTTCTCTAAAACTGTATGGATTATGGCAAAATAAGAGGAGATTAGGAAAGAATTACGGTTGCCTGTGATGATATATATAGTTGACGATCTTGATGTATGCGAAAGAGATCTGTTTTTTATATGATTCAATTTAATTGATGTTCTACATGCTCTACTGTGTGAATTGAATGTTAACCAGATATGGATAGTATAGTCTGTAGTGTACAATTACCGACCATCATATGCTTAACGCTCTCACAGTGATAAAATGAAGAGTCAAGGGCATTTCAGTCTATACAAGTAACAAAAGTGGGCCAGGTTTCTGACTTAACCCCTGACTTCACGGTTTGGGGGGCCAGAAATAACGTTTTCTAAAATGGGGTGCGCAGTTTAACTGAATTTATATTTGGGGAGCGCAGTCAAAATTGCCCAAATTATTTTCTCGTAAAATCTTGCAGACCATGATAAGCACATCATCCATTTTTAGAAGACTTTCCGCGGTTATTACTGTAGTATAGTAGTAAAATTATTAGATGATAATACGTGTGGTTTCTGTTATTATTATTGTAGTACAATGGTAAAATTATTGTGGTAGGGGAAAGGCAAAAGGGAGAGTGATGAGAGAGAAAGAGCGAGAGAGGGAGTTCATCCTAGAGAGAAAATCCTTCAAGATTTAATTGAAGAGATTAGGAAACAAGAATTTAATCTGCATAGAGGAGATCAAGAAGAGGGGTAAAGTTTCATGGATTGACATATCATGTAACATATCCTTCTGGATGATGGACATTATGGGAGATTTGAAGAATTGTGTGACTATGTCATGGTCTGACTATGACTCAATACTTTATTTGCCTGCTCTAATATATTGAAAAGCCGTATTTGGAAACCTTAATTCGGTTTCATTCATATATGAACTTTAGGATCCGAAACTTTAATTTGGATTTTGCCAAACAGAATGTATATTTCGAAACCTAATATTGGTCATCTCGGAATGCATATTTTCGAAGTTTAAACTCTATCATTTTGATTTGTACTTCAATGAATTATTGAGTTTGATATTCTCAGTTTGAAGTTTGAACTTGTTCATCTTCAATGTACAACTAAGTTGGTTTGAGTCATCATTAGAAATATGGTTTGTCGCTCTAGTTAGTTGACACATGATTTCTGATCAATATTGTACGTGATTAGATCTTTGTATATATATACACTACATGATCAAATATTCAATTGGTTATTCTTTTAATGTTTGATGTGAATTCTCGGATATCATTAACGTGATCATATACATTGGAATCGTGAATTCAAGAGGATCAACATTAGAAAATCTGCATAGAGACTTTATACCAAACAACCATCAGAAGATTCTATCTAACCATCAATATTAAGAGTAATTCATGAAGAACATGATATCGAGACATGCTACGAATAATTTCGGAATAGACTAAAACATATAACCATGAGGTAGAATCAAAGTATTCATTAATGTAAAGTATTTCTCTGGCTAATTCTACATGGATTATGCGCTTAAACACTTGAGGAGAATAACACTAACCTAGACTCTCTCAAATGTCCCAAGACTTAACAAAAAATCCAACCATTACAAATGAGCTTAAGCTCGCCTTTTATAGGTCGGGCTACAGGTGGATGACAACTAATAAGACAAAATACTCAATCGTGGTGTCGGGAGTTGTCGAGTAAGTCGGTGGCTTTTCTAGATGTCTTCGAGATTGATGTTACTTCGCTATTCTTCGTTTATCTTCTCGGTATTCTGTTCTTTCTCGAGTGTAAGCTGGTTCCTCGATGTTATTCAGCACTTCATGCTTTTTTTTTCTTAAGTTGCTTCCACCTCGTGGTGTTGACACGTGTCTTGGTAGTTTTATCCCCTACACTCGGAGAATCATATGCGATACTTTCAATGGAATATCTTTATTGTATGATTCATAATGTCCTTGAACCTATGTGTTCACTTAAGCTTAACACACAAGGCTTGTCCATGTCTGCGATGATACGTTCATGCGAAACGTTAGCCACATTGGACATGATCCCACATCCACCTAGGATCGTTCTGGCCCGTCCAGCAAAGCCTAGAAGTGATGTCAACATTATCAAAGCTGATGACGAATTTGGAAGTTAATAATACCATAAGATGATTTTCAAATTCAAGGACACGGATTTCAAATTGAACACTATCCCAGGGAGTATATTTGGTAAGCACCATATTTCGAATTAATGAAATATTCAAATATATCTTATTGAGTATTTATTTTCTTTGAATGCCTTTGGTCAAACATTTAATGGAATATCTTTTTCATTAATGTAAAATGCTAAAACATTAGATCTCATTAAATGCTGTGAGTCTATGTGAGGTTTCAGAATTAGCATGGAAATTGCTTTAATGAATTTCTGAAATTAAGTTAGCCTTATTTCAAAGCTAAGCCTTGGTCATTATAAATAGGAGTGGTATATATCCTGAAAGCTTTGTCCCTCTATCAAGTTTCATTCTTCGGAAAAGTAAGCTTGTGTTATTCACTTTTCCTTTCGGTTACCTTTGATCTTTTGCTCTTGGTCTGGATTAGTGCAAGTCTTCTCTTGAGGATCCAGAAGCCTAGAAGTACCTCTTCAGGGAAACTAGTTTATGTTTACTAGTCTTCTTTGTATTGTACTTGTGTTCTGTTCTATCAAGTCTATCAAAGTCTTACGATCTTGTTTATTCTAAGGTCCTTCTATAACGCCACTCAAAATCGTAGTGATAAGAACATACTCTTTATCTATTAACCTAGATTTGTCAGCAAGACGATTTTGGTTTGTGTGCCTAAACTATAGATATTGAGTGGAATCAAGATCGATGTTATTGTTTTGTTTTTGCAGGTACATCGTTCTTCACAGTCACACATATAATACTGCATCCATATATTGTTTGATTCCAACTGGGACGACAAGGTTGCTCTTTCGGGAGTTTTGGTTTCAAAACCTTGTTTGATATCTCTAGGGGTTTATTACCAAGTAAACTTAAATAGCCTCGCTCTTGGTGTGAAACGACTTTGTTGAAATATCTGTGAGTTTCCAAGGATATCAGCGGTTTGACCTGCCGCTATTTAGTTGTTGTGCATAAGGTTGTAGTCATCCAATTGGAGGTCGGGTAGCTATAATCTTCACGACGGGCTGTGGAGCAACTCTTAGGGAAGACAGTAAATTAAAGGACGTTTGTTTCTCTAAGGGAGTACATGTGTGTGACCACCTTGCTGTGGTTGGAGGCGTAGGAATGCTGAGGGAAAATTTTGTGACTAATGTCGTATTAGGTTCATATTGTTTGCACCAGCTAGTCCGAAGTGTGAGAGTAAGTGTTTTGGAGGCTTAATTCTTAAGAGTATTCAAACTGGACTAGGTCCCGGGGGTTTTCTACAAGTTTGTAGTTTCCTTGTTAACAAAATTCTTGTGTGTACTTTACTTTATTTCCGCATTTTATTTGACTTGACATTTAGAATTAAAGTATCGTACATGGTTGTTGACATAGTCTTTCAGAATCTTGTATTGACTCCCTTGTGTGAATCAATCAGTTACGAAAGAGATCTTGTTCTTGATTTCTTGATTACAGGAACCGTTCAAGGTTTAACTTATAGGTTGCCTAAAATAAAAGATTGGTGGTGTAATCGGTACCCTCGTCTTTTCACTCTCCGGAAAAAAAAAAATTCTGGAGGAATATTTCAAGCTGGTGGAGAAATTTGAAAATATACAAAATTCAAAAACTCAAAAAGCGGTTAAAGTCGTTACCGTATCTCAGCAGCTGACTAGTCCAGCGAGTCAGAATCTGATTACTGAGTCTGGAAAACCTAGTGAGTCAGATCATTTCCAAGGGTTTTTCACGACAGAAGAACTACAACTCAAATACAATCAAGTTATTGAGTACTCTAGTTCTGAAAGTCATGATGAAGGTTTAGCTGTAGTAGAAGGGGATACCCAATCTTTCGATTCTTATCATCCTGAGATAGAAGAACTGCATGCAGGTATTGATAATAATCAAAAGGTTGAAGAAAATCCTAACTTACAACCAATTTTACAAATTATAGAAGATGGTGAAATAGTTTGTGAAGGAGGTATACGTAAGGGTTTTAAACCAATGTCAGCTTAGACGATGAAGCAAAGATGGTAAGGTTTCTTTTGCTGAAGAGGAAGTGGCAACTCAACAAAGGCATTGTAATCATCATGAGATAGAGGAAATTCAGGGTATTTAGAGGAATGTAAATGTTGATATTCTTGCTCTATACAACTGTGAACAAACTCTAGGTGTTGACAGTTCTATAGACAAGAATCTACATAACCAGACCATGATAGAAGGTGATGCTTATGGTTCTGATTTTATAAGAGTAGATGATGTAGAGTCTCTTAAGGAAAGATATAGTGTGTCTTCGCTGAGTGTAGTTGGAGAACCAGCTAAGACCAATGACCATATTCTTGTAGCCAATTAAATGGTAGAAGAGGAAGATACATCTTCAAAGGCTTTGTTAGCTGAAGATGCATGGGATAATTCTTTAATTAAAGAGGAAGGAACGGTGATTAATACTGAGCAAAGAAAAGAAAACAATTACTCTAGTCTTTTGGCAACAAAATTTGCAGACTAACCTTCTTTAGCTTAGGATGCAGCTGGTTTAAATGAAGTGGCAGTGGCTAATTCACAACAAGAAAACCAAATAATATCTAATGATAATACTCTGTTTACAATGGTGGATGATAATATTGTGATCAACTTGGGAGAATTACAAAGTAATAACATTTATAATGCTGATGTAATTGTCACTACCAGCAAGATGATTTTTGAGTTGTGTAGTAGAATGAGAGGGTTATCAAAAGATGATGAGTATCATGCCACTACAGTTATACAGGAAATCCTCTTCAAATACAAGGAAAGGTATGCTCTGTTGGCAAAGGGGAAGGAATTGGTTGACCGTGTACAAGTAAGTGGAAGTGACCAAGATAGCAGCAATGAAGAGACTGATGACGATGTTATGGAAGATGCAAATTCTGGGAGTCTTAATGTTTCTCAATGAGCAAGTTTATAAATTGGAACATTAGGGGTCTTAATGCATATGATAAACAAGTTGCACTTAAGGATTTAAGCTTCTCTCATAGGTGCATGATTTTTTCGATTCAGGAAACAAAATTTTTTCTTTTTTATTGTTTTTTATTATTATTTTTTAAGGAAACTTCCCATGGCAATGGCACACTGGGAAGTAATTTTATTAAAACTCAAAGAAAAGAAAGAGGGGGGCTAGGCCTGACCTCAAAAAAGACAGGGGCAAAAAAGAAAAAGAAAACTAAAAAGAACAAGAGAAAATGGATTACAATCAACAAAAATATTAGTTTACTAGGGTTCGAACCAAGGATCTCTAGGGTGTATGATGATTATTTTGGATGGAAACAAAAATTGCAACAATGAGTACATGGTTTGTAAGGCAGTTATGGTTTGATGATTATTTTGGATGGAATTTCCTACATTCTCAAGGCAATGCGGTAACAGTAGATGCCTATTGACTATATGGGATGACACCAAATTAGAAAAGATGGATGAAAGAATGGGTGTAAACTCTATATCCACTTTGTTTAAACTCAGGAGTAAGGGTTTTGAGTTCGTTTACACTAATACAATTTCTCCTTGTGAGTACAATGCAGAGGAGACTTTCTGGGAGGATATGAGTCAGATCAGAAGTTGGAGGGATACCGCTATATGCATTGCGGGAGATATGAATGTCGTTAGAAGTGATAACGAAAGAAATATACCTGGTGCTGATTAGAGAAATAAATAGTTTCTTAATGAGTTCATATCAGAAAATGAGCTTATTGATTTGCCACTAAGCGGGGGTTCATTAACATGGACAAAAAAACAAGATATTCCCCTTCTCAGCAGGTTGCACATGTTTCTTATTTGTTGTAGTTTTGATTCAAAGTCCAATAATGCAGTTCAAACAGTTTTGGCAAGAACCATAACCCACTGCTGCTGGATTTATCTGAATTTGTGAACAAAACTTACTTCAAACTAGAGCATAATTGGCTAAAACATAAGGATTTTTCGGAGAAAGTTAAGTTTTGGTGGAATTCAATGACACTCTATGGAACTCCTAGCTATATTTTCTTTAGAAAACTTCAAAATTTGAAGTTCTTTTTGAAGAATTGGGCTAGACAAACTTTCGGTGATATTAAGAAGAGGGAGAATACACTAACTGAATAAGTACATTCTTTGAAGAGAGAGGTGTTTTTTCTAATGTGCAACTTGCAGAAAGATCAGACAAGGAAGTAAAATTGAGTAAATTGAAGATCTCAAGAGCTATGATGGCATTTCAAAGAGCTAGGATGGCATATCAAAGAGAAAAAAAGCAGAGGATTCAAGGAGGGAGACAATAATACATACTACTTTCATAGCATTGCAAATGCTAAGAGAAAAGGGTAGTGCATTACAAAGCTAGTGATCAATGGCATGGATGTATTCAACCATGAAGCAATAAAGGGAGAGCTGGTGAGCTATTATACCAATCTTTTTACTGCTTCAAGTTCTGTAATGCCAAACTTTGGTAATATGGAGTTTAGCAAAATCACCACTTTCCATATGAATTGGCTTGAGAGAGATTGTGAAGCTGAAGAGGTTCCTAAGGTAATTAAGCTTTGTGGTAGGAACAAGGCCCCAGCAGGGCCTGATGGCTTCAAAACTGAATTCTACTTACTGTTAGAGCATTGCTCGGTTGAACCCACTGATATTGCTATCTC
>JAJJMA010157368.1:543-26812 GCA_023529015.1 Papaver nudicaule | reverse complement strand
CGTAGGTTGTCAACAACCATGCATGTGATTCATCACCGTAATAACAATCAAGTCAGAGATAACACCAGATTTTGGTGATTTTAGTTTCTTTGAGCGGCATAGAAACGGTAAATCATCTCACGATGAATTTTATTTTTCTTTCTCTATGAATAAGATAAGAGAAGAAAGGAAATCAAACGTAACCTTAAATATTGATTACCCGTTGCATATAGTAATAAATAGCCAAAAGGATAATATGGATGTGTAATGAAAAGAATCAATTATATGTTATATTTACCTCGCTTGGAAAATACGCTCTGGCGATTCCTTGAGAGTTTTGAAACTCATCCAAGAGTGCAGTTCATGATCTAAATCACATCATTTCCCTTTTAATCTTAATTCTTTTAGCATATCATATTACACATGTCTATTGTTTTAAACCTATTCTTCGTTTTATTTCAATAGATCTAGATGTTCTACTTACAATCGTTGGTTTTTCGTTCACCTTAAGCAGCATCTCAAAAACACTCAGAGTCTAAGTCTCTAGTTTTGTGCTTCTAATCAAAATCATATCATGTTCTGGTCTTGCACCTTTAATGGCTAACTAATCTACCATTTTCCCCATTGCGTTTGCAGGAAAATGATTGAACTACTATTGGTGTTTGCCGTTTTCTCTGTGATGGCGTTTGCGTTTGCAGCCACTGATGCTATGCTAGTTTTAGTAAAGCAGTTCGAGCGTTTGCTCTTATGGTTTATCAGCTTTGAAGATCTTAAGGATCTGAGTCTCTCCATCGAAAATGCATCAAGGTTTTTTTCAGCAAGAACTTTTTGGCGCTCTACTTGGTTTCTCAGAAATTCAAACTCTAGCCGGAAATTTTGGAAGAAGAGGAGAAAATTTAGGGAAGTTTCGTTTTTTAGAGGATATGGAATATTCACATTCAATGCCATAATCTTACTTACCCTTTTTCTAAATACTGGAAATATTCTGTAATGCCATAATATTCACATGATCAAGAATTTCTTCACTTCAGGGTTCTTACTCAAAGAACTCAACAAGACGTATATTTCCCTAATACCAAAGACGAAAAAACCTACAAACCCTGTTGACTTCAGACCAATTGGGTTATGTAATACCTCGTACAAGATCATTTCAAAGATTATCGTCAATCGAATGAAGCCTCTGATGGAGAAAATTGTATCACCATACCAAGCAGCATATGTCAGTAGCAGACTGATCAATGACAACACTATCATCGCGCAGGAATTAATTCATTCAATGAAGCTCAAAGGAGGCAACACTGGATGGCTAGCCCTCAAAATCGACATGTCAAAAGCTTTCGACAGACTCGAATGGTGCTTTTTACTCAAAGTCCTTAAGAGCTTCGGGTTTTCAGATGAATGGTGTCAGCTCATAAACCAATGCATCAGCACAACATCTCTGGCAGTCATGTTAAATGACACTCCATGTACTTCTTTTCAACCAACACGAGGACTTCGACAAGGTGATCCGCTATCGCCTTATCTATTCATTTTGGCCATGGAATTCTTGTCAAGACAACTGACGGCAGCTCACAACAACAACAAAATTAAAGGGATCTCTGTTTCAAGAGAAGCCCCTCCAATTAATCATCTGCTTTTCGCAGATGATTGTCTCATCTTTACTCAAGCAGATATGGCATCAGTTCATGAACTTAAGGATCTTATGCAAATTTTCAGTGAGCAGTCAGGTCAGTTAATAAATTTCGAAAAATCAGCCGTCTTTTTTAGTAGCAATGTTGAAGAGGATTGTTGTATTTTCTTAAGGGAAATTCTAGGAGTCAAAATGATGAAGAAGGACGAGAAGTATTTAGGCTCACCACTTCTTATTGGTAAGTCCAAGACTGAGGCTTTTGATAATATTAAGCAAGCATTTGAAAGAAGACTAGCAAGCTGGAAGTCTAAGAACATGAATCCGGCAGCTAGAGCTACAATGGTTAAATATGTGCTGAATACAACACCTCAATATCAAATGAGTACATTTAAATTACCCGTCACTCTACTTGAGAAGCTAACTACTATACAACGGAAATTCTTCTGGGGATATACTTCTAATCACGGTCACAATCCAATTGCTTGGGAGATATTATGTAAGCCAAAGCTAGAGGGAGGATTGGGTTTCAGAGAGCTCGAAAGCCTAAATCAGGCTTTACTCTCTAAACTGGCCTGGAGAATTCTCACTCAGCCAAATGCATTATGGGTTCAGCTGCTAGAAGCTAAGTACTTGCAGGGTAAAAATAAACTTCATGATGTGAGAAGCAGGAAAACTGCATCATGGGTTTGGCAAGGAATTGAGGTAGGCAGAGAGATCATAAGGGAAAATCACTTCAAGCTAGTGCATAATGGGAAATCAAGAATTGGGTTCTCATCTGGTGTATGTCAAAGAGCTTTTCAGACATGACTCAAACAGTTGGAATACGGAACTCCTCTATCAACTATTCTCTGATGAAATAGTACAAGATATCTTACTTATCCCAATCGATCTCCAAGAGGAAGATGAACTTATCTGGCAACCTGCAAGGGATGGAAAGTTCAGCGTAAAATCTTCTTATAAGGCAATAGTGGCAAACAAAAGCAAGGATCAGGGATCAAATTTGACAGTTTCAAAAGCAGTCTGGAAAGAGCTATGGAATCTACAATTACCACATCGTATCAAAATATTCATCTGGAAGCTCTTAAAGGAGGGAGTCATGACAAAGAGGAAACTGGAAAAATTCAACTATGGAGTGGCCAAACAGTGCACAATCTGCAACAATGGCTTTGATTGCATTGAACACTTGCTGTTAGAATGCACCCATGCAAAAGCGGTATGGAGTATGCTCAACATCAACATTGATCAGGTTAGAGCAGCTAACTCATCTGCAAAAGAATGGATCATCAGTTGGTTTGATAATCCAAACAACATCAACACTCGTAATGATCAACAACTCTGGCTCAATACAGTTACTACAACAAGTTGGGTAATGTGGAAAGAAAGATGCGAAAGCATATACGAAGGAAGAGTAGTTAGACCCCTTAACACTCACAGTCGAATTATGTTTCACCTTACCAACTTTAATAGTAGCTTGTCTCTTAATATTGCAGTTAATTTACAGTCTAGGAGAGGTCTCACTGTCACTCATAGTGATTGGAAACCGCCCCCTATTGACTATCTGAAGATAAACATAGATGCTTCCTTCGACTTGGAATCAAATGAGGTTGGCACTGGCTTACTTTGTCGTGATTGTGCAGGGAGAGGGAAAGGAGCCAAAGGAACATACATACGGCAAGCATTAGATGCAGAGGAGGCGGAATGCTTAGAAGCAAAGGAGGCAGTTCAGTGGGCATTATATCTAAAGCTGAACAAAGTAATCTTTGAAGCTGATGCAGATGTCGTCGTGATGGCAATCAATGAAGATGATTCTAGAGTTCGATGGGAAAATAAAGCTCATATCAAGGAGATAAGAAGACTACTACTCTCCATAAATGAGTGGCAATTTGTTTCAGTAGACAGAGAGCTCAATAGGGCAACTGATTCTATTTCGAAAACAGTTAGGAAAGATAAGCTCATTTTAGAGCAATATTGTAATTTTGAACCTTGGATTTCTTGTTTGTTAGACAGAGACAACAACTCTGCAAGTTCTTGATCAATAAAATCATCTTCTTTGTATAAAAAAAAAAAGACTACTAATATGGATAATAATTCAAAGGATATACAGGAGTTTGGGCATTGTCGAACCAAGGTGAGCCCTCCCCAACCAGTAATTGTGTACGTCTAAAACTTTGCGAATCAAAAGGGTATAAGCAGCATATGTACATGACGCGTGATGACTTGCTCCGATTTAGTCAAAGCTCAACTTTCAATCATCCATTGTATTGTTGTGTTGTGTGCCTTTGCTTCGATAGGTGAGTTCCTTGCATACAGTACATACAAAGATGGGAAAAAACAAAGTTAGTGGATTTGTTCATGCATATAATAACTCCAATTAATTTACGTTTTGAGCAACATCTGATTTGCCGAGATAATTAAGACGATTCAATAGGAAATAATAGACAAAAAAAAAAAACGCCATATGTTATGGCTCTGAAACGTCTCCTCTAGCTCGTCTTTTCTATAACTCATTGTTTGTACCCTAGTATTTTGGCACCCTATTATTGGCTAAGTATAGCAATATAGATGGCCAAATACTATGCTTTGTTAGGCGGCAGATGGTTGGTCGCCAGCATATGACTTGCCGGCGGCAGATGGTTGGCCGCCGGCATATGACTTGCCGGCGGCAGATGATGTGCCGCCGGCATAGGACTTGCCGACGGTAGAAGGGTGGCCGCCGGCATATGTCTTACCGGCGGCAGATGGTTGGCCGCCGGCATATGTCTGGCCGGAGGGTCTATTTGGCCCATTTCTTTTTGGGTCAAATCCATTTGGCCCAATTCATTTGGCCATAGTCCATTAAGCCCAGTCCATTTCGCTCAAGTCTATTCGGCCTAGTCCGTTAGGCCCAATTCGATTCATTTTTTTGTTTTGTGCTTTTTGGACCTTGTTTGCAGGCACACTTCCAGCCCATTAGCGTGGCCCAGTTCTAGTGGGTTCGTGGGTACACCTTGGACTGTTCTGGAACATTCTGGAAACACTTGTTGGCCAAGAAACTACCTCGCAGAGAGAGATTCTGGAAGATTCTTGAAGACTTGTAATCCAAGTAATCGCAGGTAATCCTAATCTCGAATTTAGGGTTTGACCTAACAACCAACCATATAAATAGAGGGGTCTGGATCAACAAAAGGTACGCAATATTTCTCATACATATTCACTTGTGCAAAACACCTACTGACTTTAGCATCGGAGGGTTTTCTGCAGGTACCCCCCTCTCTCAATCCAGTTCCTGTGAAGATTGAAGACTGCAACCAGAGAACCAGATTTACGTTTTCTGTGTTCTACATCAACTGTTATTGTGTTTGTGCTTGAATTTTGTATTCGGGTACAATCACTCATGTTTTATTCAAAAACCAAATCGATAAAATCAAAGAAAATAATAGTGTTTCTTTGGTATATCTCATGACATTGGCTATTAGTTAGTCACACCAATCGACAAAGAAAAACTTAACCCGTTAGAAATGATAATAATTAGGTTTTGTTTTTACAAAAATAAGTGAAAAGTAAAAAGAAAAAAAAATCAATCGCAATGGCTCGGGATTAGAGCTACGTGCATGATAATGTAGTGTGAAATAGAGAGATACAGAAAATAGAGAAGAGAAAGTAGGAGAGATTCTCATTGAGGTGCGTATAATACATTGATATTAGCCTCTATTTATATAGAGTTAGACACGAGGGCATCTTAGTAAATAAACGTTAAACCTAAGATTTACCCTAAATATTACCCGTACATAACACGTTTATAACAAATTATATTGTATTGGGCTGATCGAGCGAAGCGAGGAAGGACCTTATATATGGTGACTTTGTAGGGTAACAAAATTGGTCAATTTTGATAAAAAGATTGAAAATTTCATGAGGCCTTCTTAATGAACCGTGGCACCTTTTTTTTACTAAAATGCTCCTATTTTAAAATCCTACAAATGTAAATAGCATAAATAAACCGAAGAGGAAAGACAAATAGGTAATATATTGTTTTAAAAGAATATAGAAATGACTAAGTAGTCTTTTATTTGTTGAGGGTAAAAGTGTACATTAATTTTTAGCAATTTTAAAACATTAATATCTTAAAATACACGTCGCATTTTCGCAAAATTTATATGTTTAGAAAGCTCTTTAAATTATCTACGCAATGAGTATAAACATCAATATCAATTTTGAACTTTCGCCTAAAAGATCATTAGGTTAACTTTCATAGCGATATATACATGTTTGTTGTGATTTGTGAAGAGTTAAATGCAACCATGTGCATGTGTGAAGAAAAATTAGTCTTCGATTAATCTTCACCTTTATTAATCAATTTTTATTTTTGCCAAGAATTGCAAAGAGATGTATGAGTTTTGAGTCGCGTTTTTGGTTAAGTTTCCGCCAGAAATTGTACTATACATAAAATTGTCAGAAAAATTCTAAACATTTTCAACTGAATACAAATTTGTCTGAACATCTGTTTTGCTTACATTTTTTCTTGCTTTACAAATTCTTTGTTCTATAGTCGATTTCTTCGGACGGCCGGCCCATCCACCATGGCAGCGGTCATCTAGTGTAGTAAACACCAGTTAAGTTAAGGTATGTATTTGGGGCAATTAAAAAATGGTCATACTTTAATATTAACGTTTACAAAACACTCATACTTTATATTAAGGTTTACAAAATCATCACAATTCATCCGAGTTAACGATTTTGCAAAAAACGGTGATTATTTCTGGCTAGCCTACCCTTTCTGTTAACTCAACCACACAACCCTGAACCCTGACCAGGAACCCTGACCTGAACCCTGACCAGGAACCCTGAAACCCAGAACCGGAACCAGAAATCCCAGAACCCCAGAACCAGAACCCCCTTCCACCTGAATCTGAACCCGTCTGCATGAATCTGAACGTCGTCTACCTGTTCTTCAACACCTGAACCACCCACAGCACAACCACCGCAAACTCGAAACCACCACCACCACCATAATCAAAAACAGTATATCTTAGATCAGTTAAAAAAAAACCATCAGCACAACCACCCAACCCTGCAACCACAACCACCACCACCACAACAACAACAACAACAACAATAACAACCACCGCTGCAACCGCTACCTGAAACCACCACCACAACAACCACCACCACCAATCAACTTAATCAAAACCAGTACATCTTTGATGATTTTAAGAAAAAAGAAAAACCATCGTCTCTATCGTTAAAACAACAAACCCAAAAACCCATTCTTTTCTTCTTGCTACAGAGCTCAGATCTGCCCCAAATTTCAAATCTACAATTACCCTAACTATCTATTGTAGCTAAAGTAACAAAACCCTAAGATAATTTCATTGTATCCTCTTAGGTTTTGATCGAATTTAACTGTAAACCCTAATCTTCTCACCCTACCGCCATCGTGTTTTGCCTCAGAGAGAAAAGGGGGAAGAAGACGAGATAAAGAAAGAGTGGAAAGAGAAAGAAACTGGTCGAAGTTTCTTTTGTACCGTGTAGGGCTTCTCCATCAGCCGTCGGATTTCTTCGACTAGTGTAAACACGAGATCTGTCAGTTAACCCAAGGTGATTTATGTAAAATCGACCATGCACACGTGTCTTTGGGGGTAAAACAGACTTGTTACGCCCTGACTTAACTCTTACACGTGGGACCACCCTAACTTTTCATCCAAACTTGACGTCGTATGACTGTTTTGTAGAAAGTTAGTATCACTGTGATGGTTTTGTAAATCGGTCCCTAATAGTATGACTTCCCTGTAATATTCCCTTTGTATTTTCACTATCATTGTTGATGCGTAAATTTTTTTTGGATTTTTTTCAATAAGATTCAATTTTGGTTGTATACAGTTTTGGTTTATGATTTTAATTGTTCTAATAATATTTTGATTTGCTGAACAGGAATGTACCATCTATTTTGAATAAGCCCAATAGTGTCTGATCCAACTTGAGTTTCTGGGTGTAAACGAGAACTCCATCGTTGGACCCTATTCAAATGAGGATATTTCCGTCATTACACAGAGTTTCATTGATGTATCACTCACTCAGCTAGAAGAAAATGCTTTCTCATTTTTCTCATTTCTCCTCTACCATCCGTTGATACTTTTTATTTTTGTTTCTTTTCGTTTTCAAAATTAAAATGTAGTTGTAGCTAAAATGTCGGACTACTTATTTGTCAGGTTTGTCGAATCTTGTTATATTCAGTTTCTTAATTTATTAAATTTGTTAATTCAATTACATGAATTTGATCTAATGGTCCAAAAGACTTATCTACAGTTCTATAAAATCTCTGTCTATGTTGGAGAAATTCTCCTTTTTTGTTTTAGCAGACGTTGGGTCTGAACGTATGTTCAATCTTGTAAACGCTATTGGCTAGTTAATATAACTGTGTGTTCATCAAAAAAAAAAAGATCTAATGGTCGAAAGGTTCTACTAACTTAGAAATAAAGGTAGTGATTATGGAAGGAGTTCCTTTAATTCTTACAAATATTCTAATTATCAATCCTATTTGATTAGTTTATTCCGTATCCCAGAATCATTCGTAGCAATTTTTTTTTTTTATAAGCAAATTGATTAAAACAGAGAAGAAAAATTACACACAGTGTCGTGCAACACTATGATCGTCATTCAACGAGTGCAAGAGCCAGGTTGGGGGCGATGACCATGCCATACTAGTCTGATTTGGTTTTGCCCATTGGGCTACATTGTGGGCAGCCCCGTTTCCGGTGCGGTTAACAAAAGCAAAGACTATTTTCCTAAAATTAGGGATAAGGTTCTCTATATCGACCAACAGAGGGTGAGTTCTACCGTCTCCAAAAAAATCTTTCTGATTGATTTTATTTATTATTCCTTCCGCATCACTCTCAATCAAAACTTGTTGCTCCCTTCTTTCCCATGCAGTTCTCATTGCTTCTCTAATTGCTTTAATTTCTGCTTCTTCTGCTGACATACAGGGGATAAAATTAGCTTCGGCAAGAATGAATTGATGGGCAGAATTTCGGAATATAAATCCAATTCCTCCTTCAACAGACAAGATATTCCAAGCTCCATCAAAATTTATCTTCATCCAATTATACGGTGGAGAAATCCAGGTAGAAATTTTAGCAATTGGTGTTATGGCAGAAATCTTCTGGAGATGTGGTTGGTTTGTTTGCACCGGTAGCATCGATTTTGCTCTCCCCACAATTGAAGATGGTTCTTCAATTACTTTTGAATGGACAATTGAGTTTCTACTGGTCCAAATCGACCAAACCATACATGCAACAATTGGAAACGATTCTATCCTTGAGGAATTATTTTCATATGGGTTTAGCTGTAGCCAAAATCTTATCCACTCAATCAAGGTAAAGTCTTGAAATTGCTGATTTTGGATATTTACTTTAGCCCATACTTTACTAAGATTCGAGCATGTAACTAGAGAATGCATAATTGTTTCTTCTTTCTTTTTGCATCTAGGACAGATGAAATCTGATATGTGTATTCTTTGATGTAGGATTGATTTCACAGACAAAGCTCCTTTTAGAGTCTTCCATACGAAGAGTTTGACTCTGGTAGGTAATTTTTGAGCCCAAAAATTAACCCATAAATCTGAGTTCACGGTATCCCCTGTTACAGAGAGACAATGATATGCAAATTTGGTAGAAAATCTACCGTCCCTAGCATGTTCCCATATTCTTTTATCTCTAGAAGGAGTAAGGGTCAAAGGGATATCTTCAATCTTCTCAACAGAAGTTTGATCAAATACTTGACGAAGTTTTACTGAGTCCCAAGTTCGATTTTGAGTATCTATTAGGTCAGCAACTTTGAGGTCAGGGTCAGGGATAGTGCTATCCTTTGGTGTAGCAATTCCTTTATTTGGAATCCAGTTGTCACACCAAGGATCTATAAGGTTACCTTCCCCCACTACCCAGGTGATAAACGGCTTAATCTTCTCCATAGTTTTGTGAAGACATTTCCAGGCCCAGGAAGCGGTGTCCGGACACTTAGCATGAAGGATATCGGTTGTTGGAAAATACTTAGCTTTTAGAGCCTTGTCCATAAGGAATTTGGGTTCTCCACCTGCCTCCAAACACTTCTAGCCATCATTGAAAGATTGTTTATTTCACTGTTTCGAAATCCTAAACCCCCTTCTTTCTTTGTTTTGCAGATATTTTCCCAGGCCAGTAGGTGTATCTTTCTCTTGTGTGACTTTGGATCTTGTCCCCACCAGTATCTATCTAAGTGAGTATCAATTTTTGTACAAAGACCCTTGGGGATTAGAAATGTAGCCATCTGATAGAGGGACATAGTTTGTCCAACATGTTTAACCAATGTTGTTCTACCAGCTTGAGCAAGAAATTGTGTTAACCAACTATTCGCCCTTTTCTCAACAGCCGTATATAAGAAGAGAAAGGTGTGTTTGAGTTTTAGATTTTAGAATATTAATTGTTGAGCCTAGGTATTTTTCACCAAGATGTAGGTTAGAGATACTTAAAATTCTGGCCAATAGTCTCCTGTGTCTTTGGTGCACATTATTGCTAAACAACAACCCAGATTTGTGGAAGTTGATTTCTTGTCCACTTGCTTTGCAGTACTCTTGGAGATAGTCCTTCGTAGCATGGAACTCCGGAATCGTAGCCTTGGTGAAGATGAGCCAGTCGTCGGCGAATAGTAGGTGGCTGATTGGTGGAGCAGCTCTAGCAATCTTAACTCTATGGATCAGGTTTGTTCTCTCCATTTTAGAGATATAAGAGGATAGAGCTTCAATACAGATAATATATAGGTAAGGGGAGATTGGGTCTCCTTGTCTCAACCCCCTTTCAGGTTTTAAATTACCCATTGGACTTCCATTCAGAAGGATAGAATATGAGACAGAATTAAGGCAATTCATGATTAAGTTAACCCACTTTTGTTGGAAGCCAAGCTTCAGCATAACCTTCGCTAAGAAAGACCATTCAAGTCTGTCGTAGGCCTTGGACATGTCCAGTTTTATAGCTGTCAGACCAGTTTTTGTTTATTTTTTGCCTTGATTTTATGAATCACCTCATGAGCCATTAGGACGTTATCAACAATTTTTCTCTTAGGGACAAAAGCACTCTGATGGGGAGATATGATTTTGTCCATCAGAGGCTTCATCCTGTTTGCTAATGTCTTCGAGACTACTTTGTATGCAAAATTACACAAACCTATTGGCCGGAACTGGTCCACAGAGTCAGCCATTGGCGTTTTTGGAATGAGGCAAATATTGGTATGGTTGAATTGTGTGAGTAAGTGTCCTGTATTGAAAAAATGTCTGACCATTTCGCAAACAGTATCACCCACCACATCCCAATATACTTGATAGAAGTGACCAGTAAAGCCATCCAGACCGGGAGCTTTTTTTGCTCCCATTTGGAATGCAGCTGTTTTAATTTCATCATCAGTGATTGGTAAAGAGAGCATAGCATTGTCGTCAAAAGTCACCTTCGGTATCATCGCTTCTATGAATTCATCTTGTCCCTCAGGATTTGATGTCTTATATAGGTCTTCAAAGTATGATATAAATTATGTGACAATTGCCTCCCTTGTGGTGAGCCAAGTTCCATTAGAAGCTTTAATCCAAGATATATTGTTTTTCTTCCTCCGAAACATAGTGGCTTTGTAGAAGTAAGGTTTGTTGTCGTCTCCTTCATTAAGCCATATCTCTCTTGATTTGTCTTTCCATAAAATTTCTTCGAGCAAGTAGAGATATGTCATTTTGTCCTTTAGTTTAGAGATAAGATTAGTGTTTCCAGGATCACTAACTTGTACTTGGTTGATCGCAGCCTTTGTGTCTCTTATGGAATGTGATATATTTCCGAATGATTCTTTATTCCAACGTCTGAGCTTCTTCTTTACCATATTCAATTTTTGTTTCAGCTGGTAGGATTTTGATCCCCTTACACAACTTGACCAAGCTTTCTCAATAACGGTTTTGCAGGTACTGTCTTGCGACCAATTTGACATAAAGTGAAAAGATCTTTGAAGGTCATCTACCGCAGCGCTAAGTGACACCAGAATAGGGGAATGATCTGATGAGATTCTTGGCAAATGTAAGATATGAGTATCTGGGAAGCAAGACTCCCACTTATCATTGATAACCGCTCTATCAATTCTCTCCATAATAAGCTTATCACCTTCTTGGCCATTAGTCCAAGTGTAGTCTGGTCCGGAGAATGGGATTTCTCTCATGTCCCAAGAATCCATAAGTGACTAAAGCTCCTTACTGTCGTCATTTGTTACTTCTTTTCCTCCCCACTTATCCTCCGGAAGAAGAAAGCAATTAAGATCTCCCACAACAATACAAGGACCAGAAATATCATGAGGTTCATTTACGAATCGAACCCAACTGGCTGGTCTGAGGTTCTGGTTAGGCTCCCCGTAGACAAAATGCAATGAGCAATTGATATTGGCTTTAAAGGACTGGGAAGTAACAAAGATGCCTCTTTGACTTGATTGCAATATGGATAGATCAAATCCATCTTTCCAGGCCAAGCCGAGTCCTCCCTTTCTTCCTACTGCAGATAAAACAAAAGAGTTATGATAGCCGAGAGATCGAAATTTCTTTTCAACTACTTTTTTTTTACACACTGTTTCATAAAGGAAAACAATGTCAGGAGATTTTAATTTTACTATCTCCCGAAGTTCACGAACTGCTTGTGACTTTCTAAACCCACGACAGTTCCAGCTTAAAATACTCATCGAGTCCTTCTACATCACAATCCGTGCTGATAACGAAGATCCTATTCGTGTTGAGAAAGCTCTGATTCGCTATATAGTGGAATATGCAGATGAAATGGTGAATCCTCTTAGTCCTCTACGAGTAGCAGTTCAAGCCTTAATGAGTGAAGGAGATACTTCCAGCGAAGGAGAAGGAGATCAAACTGAAGATGAAGAGAATCAGCCACCCGAACTACCAGGACAGAACAATGAGGTCGTTGATAATTTTATTGAATTGAGTAACAATGAAGAAGAAGATGAGGATCGTGAATCAACAGTTGCCCAGAGAGTCCAAAACCGCCGTCGCGGTGGTGGTGGTGCAGGAGAGATTTGGCCATGGGCCAACTTTGGTGCTTATAAATGGTAAACAGAGTAAGAGATTTGGCCATGGGCCAAACAGAAAAGTGATGGACGTTCTAGCTTTTTAACATCCGTTGAAGGCCCAAATAGAGTTTACTATAGACTTCCTTAGGTTTTTTATTCTGAGATTCAATATCGGTCTTGTCCAATTTGTTTTCTTTAGGCTATTATTCTGAAATTTAATAACGGGCTTTGCCCTAGCACTTTAGTTTCTTTAGGGGTGTCTTGGGCCTGTCCAAAGCGCCTCGTGTACATATGTAACTTCACTTTTTTGCTTAATACAATGGGACATTTACCAAAAAAAATGGGGAAGAAATTGGCAAGAGAGAACTCTCGGCTCTCAGAGCAAGCACTATGGTGGCCATAGAGTAGCCAAAAACACTACAATATGGCCAAGCAAAAGAGGGCAAAAAAAAAACCAACCACAATGATTCTGGCTACAAATCCACGGTTACTAAGTAACCGCATAAAAAAGGGATACGGCTAGTGAGTAGCTGCATGCCTAAAAAATCCCTAAAAACCCGATACGGCTAGTTACAAGTTAGGCTTTTGGTAATAAAAATCAAAACTTTGTGCGGCTCCTCACTAACCGCAGTGGTTTCTCACTAGCCGCATGCTGCGGCTACTCACTAACCGCATAAATTGCTTGGCTACAAGAGGGAAAAGATTTGTTCCCCCATGTAGACAAATACACAATTTCTGTCTACAATGTAGACGAATTAGCTACTTTATGCCCAACCCTCCCAGTGCTTGGTCTCAATGACGGTCGAATTTCCTAAAGTCGCAAGAAACCACTGAGGTCTCAGCTCCCAACTAATAATGGACCTTATTAACAAAAAGTCAAACCCACACACACAAAGTCAGTCATGGGCATCACTAATCATACCAATTTATGCCCAATATGATATCCCCACTAGAATCTTCTTTGCAGCACTCCCATCAGCATCCAACGGACAATCATAATCCACATGACCAAACTAAACTTTCACAGAAAACCAACGACGTTTAGCCAATCATCTTTCAGTCTACATCACTTCCTTCTTTATCATTGGCTGTTCACATCCACGTAAGCCACCTTAAAAACTTCTGCCACCAATTTTATAAGACAAAAGCAAACCTTTAAACCCCACCATAAACCGACCTCTCTTTCCCTCCTCCTCTCGATACTTCTATTCCCATTCTTAAACCATCTCGAAGAATCAATCATTCTCTGTAGATTTCTGATCATGGAGACTCGATCAAATGTTCTCGTCAGGTTTCTGTTCTTGGCTTTGATAAGTTCTTCAAATGCCCTAATTTCAACTCAATCAGCAACCCCCAAAGCAATTTCTGATTTGAAAGAAGCAATTGTGAAAGGATTAGGGTTTCAAGGTGATGATTTTAAGATATCTGGTTTTGATCTTAGGGATGCGGTTGTTGGACATTCGGTTGCGTATGAGTTTGATATTGAAATCGATAATAAGGTTCTTCCGTTTAAGCTTCTTGAAGATGTGAAAAGTTGGGAATATGTTGATTTGCCGATTTTCCGAACCGAGGAGGAGGAATTGAATGGGTTAGTGAAGAGACAGAATTCAGATGATTCGGGTTTGCCGGTTTTGGCACCGTTTCAATTGGCTGGACCTATGGAGCTTTGGATTCAAGATGCTAAAGATATGAGACTTTCATTGCCTGTAAGTATTTTTGCATTTCCTTTCAATTTACGCTTTCTATTGTTTTATTCCTGTAGGATTAGGTTAAAACGTTAAAATGAATTGAGATTCATCCTGAATATATTGTTGGATGGCTTAAATTAGGAATTTTTATGCAGATAGATAGTAAAGTATGCAATCAGATATATTAAATGAAAAACCCTGAGAATTTGATGTAGCTTAGAGATGATGATAACAACAACCAATCCTTTGGTCCGAAACAAGTTGGGGTTGGCTAGGAATTGAAACCCAAATCATCAACCATCCTTCTAAGGTTATGGTTCTGGTACGTGGATTGCTGACTTCCACGCATTCCTGTCCAAGGCTAGCTCGGCGGCTATAGAGATGGTGATAGCAAAAAATAACATTGCTTTGTTGTAAGTTACATAGGAAATTACGAGTCATTGCTTTGTTTTAAGTTATATAGGAAAATTCTGAAATGTAATTGATATTGCATATATATGGAAGCTTAATATAGAGAAGAACAAGAATCCCTTGACGATTTTCATCAAGATTGCTTGTTAACTATGTGCTTGTAATTTGATTTGCAGCATGACGTTGATGCCGGTGTATTGAAAAAAGTGATATTAGCAGATGGGGCAGTGGTGACTGTTACAGGAGCACGATCCGTTAGCCTACGACACTCTCTCGATTTACCATTACCCTTGAACAGAACCAACGCTAACTTTGCGTCAGGCCTTTTAACCCTGGCCGATCATCTTCGCCATGCTTCGCAAAACCAAAATTCCCCACTTCTTTCTCTACGGGTGGTTGGTCCAACTTCTCTCACTTCACCGTCGTCTTCCTCGTCATCTTCTTCTCCTGACAACAGGCTCAAACTAAAGCGGTTAGCCCCTGGTCTTGTTGAGTTGTCCTCGCCTTCAAAAACAAAAGAGATCAACGCAATCTCGACTATCTATGATAAAGATGGCGTGACTTTATTGGGTCCTAATAGGTTTACAACAATGTGGCCATTAGCTTCATTAGATGGATCAAATTCAAATTTACGCGGATTTGAAACACTGTTGACATCTGTTCTGGGTGAGAAAGTTAACCAGAAAGGGTCATTTAAGCTGTTGAAAGCAGATGTTTCAGCACAGACGTATGTGAAGATGGAGTTTGGGGTGGAAAAGGAATTGAAAGAAGGAGATGGATTTAACTGGGAAGGGTTTCCAGAATGGAAAACTAAACCAGAATCAGTGAAGATGCATTTTGAGGTATTAGCTAAAGTAGTTGGAGAGAAAATGGTGGCTGAAAAGCTGATGCAGGTAAATTCGTTGCCAGCAGAAGAAAGTGTAGCTCCTAATGTGATCATGGGAAACACTACCATGTCCACAGCTTCCACTGTTTATCCCCCTCATGATCCTTTCACCTTATGAGGTGGTGGTTGTTTTGAGACATTTACTAGAAACTTGTAAATATGAAAAATATGAGATCATGAAATGAAACAATTTTTTCTTCTTAAAATTTTCCATCTATTCTTGTGTCCATTGTGGAGATTGGATTTAATCCAGTGCTTGTACAGAAATACAGTTGAACATGTGAGAATTAACACGATTGCGATTGAATGGTACCATGTTGTGTATATTCTTCGTCTGGTTTTTGGTGTCTTCTATACTTGCTGTGATTTATCTTTAACAAGCCTTCAAACCCTTCAGGCAAGGCATTCTAACATATGCTAACAAGATTAAGCTGGTCCTTTTGAGTGATGTGCTTGGATGTATTCCTCTTCATTTCCCCTCTCACGGATCTTAGTCTTGTTGCCTCATTCAAATCATGATAAATATTTTGTGAGGCCTCAATTTGGGCTCCAAATAAGCCGGTCCAGAACATAGTTGAACCTTTCATGTTCCTGAATTAGAACCTATAACAACCAGACACCTTACAACTAGTTGTCCAGGTGCGAATGTCGCATCCGCGTTAGAGTATTAGACAGACACTACTAGTAGTGAAACATGCTTTGAGCCTTTCCCAAAGTATGCAAGCCCTTCCGCCGTCGCTCCCCCTAGTAATTTTTGGGACCCCTTTAGTTTTTCAACTTTTTTAAATACCAAACTACCCCTCACATGATTAGTCTTAATAATTAGATTAGAGATAATAATAAGATTAGAGTTAAGTATATAGTATATATTAGGTGTTTAGATTAATTTTGGAGAGAGAAAAATCAGATTTTTGGGTTTGATTTTTGGGTTGGGAGAGAAGAAAAAGAGGATGGATTCAAAGGTAATTTTGTAAACCCATTTCATCCTAGTTGTTGGTTGTTGTGTTTGTATGATGTATGGTGTTGATTGGAGTGTTGAATCGAGTGATTTAGATGAAAAAAAGCATTTTCAGAACTTTATTCGGCTCCCAAAAAACCCAGAATAGGAGCCGAATGCACCATTGCTCAAGAACACGAAGAACAATTCGGCCCCTAACGTGTATATGGAAATAGGGGCCGAATTAGGATTCGGCCCTCACGATAAACATGAATAGGAGCCGAATGTTGAAGTGTACATAGTAGGGGAGGACAGTGTAACATTCGGCCTGTAACCCATCCCAACAATAGGGGCCGAATGCATATTCGGCCCCTAACGTGTATATAGAAATAGGGGCCGAGTGCATATTCGGCCCCTAAAATGTATATGGAAATAGGGGCCGAATGTATATTCGGCCCTCACGATAAACATTCGGCCCTCAAGTTCCTGTGGGTACACTACTCCCCATTATCTGCCCCTGGTATACTCCAAAACCACATTTCAAAAACCAGGTGTAGAATTTCGGAATTCAGGCCTTGAGTAGTACATCATCAAAGCTCCATAGTTGTAAAGAACCAGAACCATGATCTACTAAACTCTCTTGATTTGTAACAATCGGTTGTTGTTCAAAACTATTACCATCAAGATAAGGAATTTGATAGAATTTCATATATGATTCATACGCCATTAGTTCCTCAGACAGTTTCTTTACTTCTTCACTCTCATGATCTTCCTTCTCTGTTTCTACCAAACTCTCTTCTTTTCCCACTTCATATATGTTTACATCCCCTGAAGATTGTGATTGCTCGTCTATACTAGATTTCAGCTGCAAAATAAACGACAACCGAGAAGAAGTGAAAATCGATTTAAATTTGTTAATGTGAAACATAAACCAAGACAGCAATAGGTAGTTTTTAAGAAAAAATGAATGACAAAATCGGAATGATGGATAGAGATAAAAAGATTTCTCCTGTTCAATCCATTTGACCGATGCTGCTTCTTTCTTTTGCTGAAACGACAAAGACTGATGCTACTTGAGCTGGTGAAGATGAGTGAGTGCAATCGGCGAGAGACTAAATTGACCAAAGTGTATTGCTCCCAGATGGGTACACTACTCCCCATTATCTGCCCCTGGTATACTCCTAAAGATCTTCATTCAAATGCTAACAAATTGTAAATACAAAGCTCAATAATTTCCGAAATTGCATACACCAGAATAACCCTTTGTAATGTTCGCCTGCAATGGCCAGACCGATTGTCTCCAATACATTAATAGATTTTATTTCGGCTAGAAAAAAAGCAAATGACACCAGAGCTTATCTAGAGGAGACGTACGTATGTCTTATCAAGCACAAACATGGGGGTTATCAGCAAGGTAGGCATGAACAAAATTATAGAATTCTTTTGTTTTCTCTTTTGCAGCTTTGATATCTTCTTCATACTCCAACTTCGCGTCGCCTTTCGGATGATAATGACTAATAATCTTGCAGAGTGATCGCCCATATTCAGCAGACTCTTCAAATTTGCATTCACCATTAACGTAGTCGAGCTTATCACTATATGCGTCGCAATCAAACACAGTATACTTGCACATCAAATTCTCCCAATCTATTTTTCGGATTATGTACTTCAATTTCTTCATGGAGCCTCCTACATGGTAGAATTTATAAATGAAAACACAGGATTGTTCGGTCACAGATTTGATAAGTGCAAAAAGATTCATGTACGCAGGTACGTTGGTTAAAGTGGCGATGACTTGAGTAATTTACCTTCAACAAAGCTAACAAGTCTGAGACTTCCAATGATACCGTCACCGTAATGCAGGTCGACACTCTTGATTGTATGTGGCATGATATGGGGAATCAGCGTATGACCTTCATAAAAAGCTCGGAGAATCCTCGTCGGGGCGACCGAGCAAGGGAACTCCTCACT
This sequence comes from Papaver nudicaule, assembly GCA_023529015.1. Lineage (NCBI taxonomy): Eukaryota > Viridiplantae > Streptophyta > Magnoliopsida > Ranunculales > Papaveraceae > Papaver > Papaver nudicaule. The sequence goes on along the minus strand of JAJJMA010157368.1, from coordinate 8,261 downwards.
GTTAGATACGACACCATTGTTAGCCATGATTAGATCACCCCCTGAAGCGATTAGATGAGCAAAAGAGTATCTTATTTTCAAACCGTGAAGATATACTCAAAGAAAATACTCAAGATTAGCGAGAATCAGTGATCAGAGAAAAATAATCTTAAATAGAGGCATTCTATCCTTTAGCACTTGAAGTCTGAGAGATTCGGGACCCTTTAGATTATTGAGAAGCCATGTTCTTGCTGGTTGTTGCAAATGGATCGAATATATGTATACCAACTGCTATTAGTTTAGATTATACCCAACCCCTAACTCTTTAATATTCGGCCTGTATTATATAGTATCGTGAGGGCCGAATGTAGATTCGGCCCTAAAAAAAATAAAAAGTTAGGGGCCGAATACACATTCGGCCCTAAAAAAAATAAGGATTTAGGGGCCGAATCCACATTCGGCCCTAAAAAAATAGGGGTCGAATGCACATTCGGCCCTAAAAAAAAATATTTAGGGGCCGAACTGTTCTTCATTCTCAGGGAAAATGGAGCATTCGGCCCCTATTCTGGGTTTTTTTAGGGGCCGAATGTTAATCTGTAACTGGTTTTTCTACCCTAAATCCTTCGATTCAAGCATCAAAACAACATGAAACTTCAATCAAACACCATAAAAAGCAAATGTGATGAAATGGGTTAGCGAAAATACCCTCGAATCGCTGCCATATCTCCTTTTCCACGCTCGATTCGATTTTTCTCACTAAAACTTGGGCAAGAGTTGGTTCAAAATCTTCCGGGGGAGATTCTTGTTGTTTATCACCTCGACCAGCCTTTTTCTTCGTCTTCACCATGATGATATAGAAGTCACGCGATTAAGTTTTTGAATTTTTGAGAAGAAGAAGAAGAAGAAGGAGAAGAGAGGAGAGGAGAGAGTTTTTTTTTTTTGGTTTTGTTTTAGGGATATGATTAAGAATATATAGGTTAATTAGTCAAAGGGTATACTAGTCATTTCAAGTGTTAATTGAGGGATAACTTAGTCATTTCATTGCAAGGGCTAAAAGGTAATTTCTGCGGCGGAAGGGCTTGCATACTTTGGGAAGGGCTCAAAGCATGTTTCCTAGTAGTTGTGTAGTCTCCTAGAACAGGATAGCTACACATGAGCAGGAGCCATGACATACCAGACGTGTAGTTGAAGCCTTACTCTTTCCTAAGTTTACTTAGATAAGAAACTTGCTTTGAGCCCTTAAGATAGTATGCAAGCCCTTCTTTTGTCACTCCCCCTAGTAATTTTTGAGACCCCTTTAGTTTTCCAACTTTTTTAAATACTAAACTACCCTTCACATGATTAGAGTTAATAATAAGATTAGAGTTAATAATAAGATTAGAGTTAAGTATATAATTAAAGTTTTAGATAATTTTGGTGAGAGAAAATCAGATTTTTGAGAGGATTTTTTTGTTGGAGAGGGAAGAAAAAGAGGGAAAAAAAAAGAAAAAATTTGATTTTTTGGTGTGATTCTTGTTTTGTTTGTGTGTTTTGTGAAATGTTTGGGGGGGATAACATTGATGAACCTCATCGTAACAAACATACGATGATCGTTGCGAGAAATCCGGTTATGGGAGAATCTTCATCGTCACGAAACGTTTTACCGGAAACTCAAGAAAACAACGATTTCGATGATTTTTTTGTCCCAAATCCTGAAGATGAGCACTTATATGAAGAACCCATTGCTTCAAATACACAGGTATACTTCAAAATCATGTTTTATGGCCGAAATCGAGCTAAAGGTGAGACTTTTATGTCTCACCAGCGCCATATTCGGCCCCTATTATGGCAGCCGAATGTTCAAGACGAAGAACAGTTCGGCTGCCATAATAGGGGCCGAATGTTGTTTTTTTCGAAATATATTGACACATTCGGCCTCTAAACTTTAGCAGCCGAATCCGCATTCGGCTGCTAACCTAAGTACCAATAGAGGCCGAATGTAGGCTGCTGAATAAGAACTTGGATTCTTATTTTACAGCGTCACATTCGGCTGGCAAAAGCTCTCAGAATAGGGGCCGAATGTGGATTCGGCTTCTAACATGATTTATCGTGCCAGCCGAATGTTAATTCGGCTGTCAATATGATCCGAAATAAAGGCCGAATGTGGATTCGGCTACTAATAAATGAAGGCCGAATGTTGCATGCTTACATGTGTTTCTCTCTTGTAGGTTGTTCCGGGTGGTATTGAAACAACCGCCGAAGATGTGGATCCCTTACAAACCATTCACGAAGATACTAGAGATCATTATCTACCTGTTCTCGGCTTGGTAGGTTTTTTTTACCTCGCTCTTCTCTTTTAGTCAACCCCATTGTATTTCAAATTCTTAGTTGTTTCGATTTGATTATGTAGACTTGGAAAAGTAGAGACGAATGCCGAGATTGGATCGTAGAACATGCAAAGAGAATAATGGGCGTGCTCGTAATAGGTAGGGAAAGCAATGAACGGCGGTTAGTGATGGTTTGTGAGAGGAGTGGGGTAAGCACCTTGGTGAGAAGACACACGAAGAAACAAGTTAGAAAGCCCGGGAAGACGGATAAAAGGTACAAGACAATGACAAGGAAAGCGAAATGCCCTTTCAAGGTAGTTTTTAACTGCAACCGTAAAGATGAATTGTGGCATATGAATCCAGCCATGGATTGTCGTCATAATCACGAACGTCCACATGACCTTCACGGACACTACAAAGTCGGAGCATTGAAACCAAATGAGTACAAGGAAATCGAGACGTTGTCGGAATTACGTGTCCCTCCCATAAAAATACTAGGGAAGTTGAAAAAGGATAACCCGGAGAACAAGAGTAGCTTGAAACAAGTATACAATGCAAGAGCTACAATTAAAAGGAGGGGTTCTCAAGGTAGGAGTGTGATTAAACAATTGATGTGGTTATTTGAGCAACACAACTACACGGTCAAGAAGGATTTGGATGGCAAAGGAAGAGTGAGGAACTTATTCATTGCCCACCCGGCAATGGTCCAATTGGCCTTATGCTTTCCAGAAGTTCTTTTGTTGGACTGCACTTACAAAACCAATAGGTATCAAATGCCCTTGTTGAACATAGTTGGTCATACGTCGACAAAGGCACCATTCACGGTGGCATTTGTTTTTATGAATGACGAGACGACCGAGAGTTATGAATGGGCATTGGACGCATGTAAGATGCTCTACGATCCGGAAGTGCTTCCCAAGGTATTTGTGACCGACCATGAAGATGCATTGATGGCGGCTATAAGAAATGTATTTCCCGACGCCGTGAACTTCCTTTGCACCTATCACATTTGGAATTGTGTCAAGAAAAAGTGCCAACCGATAATACAACCTATCAAGATGGGTGAAATTCAGAAGATTAAAAAGACACCGGAAGATCAACGAGAGCCTTTGGAAAAGGAGTTCCTTGCTAAGTTTGAAGCGAATGAAGAAATGTTTAGATTATTCTCGGAAGAGTGGGATAATTTGGTTTTTTCACCGACCCGTGGAATTTATAACTCAAGGTATGAATTGTTTGTTGATCGTTGGAGCGTACAGTTCGACGAAGTCATTAAGTATTTGAAGAAAGAATTGTTGGATTATCATGCAGTACGGTTTATTTACGCTTTCACGAATGAACACAAACACTTCGGGAACCGTGCCACAAGCATGGTGGAGTCGTCTCATTACCGATTGAAGAAGAACTTATTTGGGTGTATCGACTCGTTCGTCTCCCTCTTCGATTCATGGAATGAGTATTTCACATGTGATGTTAGGAGGATCCTTGAAGAATTTGAATGGAATAGGATGATGCAACACCAAACTTATGGGGACCACAAGATGCTCCGCGGCCTTACTCATAACGTCTCACATCTATGCATCGAGATATTGATGAAAGAGAGAAAGAAAAAGGATAAACACAACATCCAACCGGGCGATGAATGTAATTGCATGTTGATGGAATCGATGGGACTTCCATGCCGACATATCATGGCCAACTACGAAGACCCCGATCTCATACCTTTTGAGGATATTGATCCACATTGGAAGCAATTAAGCTTTGTTCCTCGTCCAACCGATGATCCCGACGAACCCTTGGAGGAGACGGATGTTGGAAAAAGGCTCCTTGAGAAGTACAAGCGAAGTAACCGGGCGCAAAGGCAAATTCTATTGCACGAGTTGATACCGATCGTGGATCCATACACCGAGGAGGGATTGGAAGAACCGGAGGTTAGGCCGGGAAAGGGTAGGTCGAAGCAAACTATGACGAGGAAGGCAACTAGAGCTCACAATTTGCAAGCGTCTAAAGATTACACAAAAAGAAATCCTTCCGGTATTGAGTACCACAATGCAAAGTATGAGGAGGAGAGGAAGGAAATGGAGAAGTTGGGGATGCCGGTACAAGATAGTGTGTTGAGCTCAAGGAAGAGGAGCCGGGCAAACAAAGCTCCATCAAGCGTGGGAAATGGCAACAATAAGGGGAGTAAGACACCTAGCACACAACCTAGTTACAACAAGAAGTGGACTCTAAAAGACATCATCCCCAAGAATGTATTTGTTCCCACTCCACCGTCTCCCAAGCAACCTACCTTGGAAATAGAGAAAGGCAAGGGTAAGAAGATGGCGACACCACAAGAGAAGGAAATAACTCGCAAGACAAAACATGCATTTGGAAAATTTTCGGCACCAAAGGATAAGTCGGGTAATCTTTGTAGGAAATTCAACATGATATATGGCAACTACATGGAGGACCTTCCCGAGATCATCCGACCTTATATTATAAGCATGGAAGATGTTGAAGGAGATGGCAATTGTGGGTATCATGTGACGGGCGAGCAACTAGGTCCCTTCGCGGCTTCTCCGACACCCGGTTGGCATCAATGCAACTACATTCGAGAGAGGTTAGACCTCACACTATGCAACAACCGGGATTTCTACAAGGAAATGATGAAGGATGGTATTAGGGGAGTAGCGGGTACAAATGAGGAATTTATACAATTTCGAAGGAGACTACGTGGAGGCCCTACAATCGAAGATGGACATTGGATGGATTTTCCAATATGCGGGTTCCTTATAGCGGAGGCATTCAATTGCGTGGTACATTTCTACTCCTTTGCTTTCAGTCAAACTTATGTACCGCTTAAGACTCCTTGCGATGCCAATGTGAATGATAGGAGACTTTTCATCGGGCATGTTGGAAGATGTCATTTTATTGGTCTGAAGCTACAACCTAGTTGCCCACTACCTTCATTTCATCCCCATAGCTTTTGGGAAAACGTAGAGAGAAACTACTCATGTGATTGGTATAACAAATACAAGACGGGAATTGATGCATGGACCGCTTACTACATGGAGCAAGGCATCCCTCAATGTAACGTATCGGATGGTGATAGTGAAGACTTGGATGATGATGATTTGATTGAAATGCACTCTTACATTGAAGAAGTAGAAACGACGGTCGGAATTGAAGAAGTTGAAGGAATCGAGGAGATGGTCACCGACTTGGGTTAACCTACTACGTTTTCCCGAATGTTCTTGTTGTTTTTTGTTTGGTTTGGATGCAATTCCTTTTTTGGTACATTCGGCTCACACGAAATGCACTTTTTTTGATTTAAACGTTTCTCCTTTCCATAGTTTCCACTTTTTTTTGATATTATTAATTATTCGGCTTCTAAATAGAGGCCGAATCCACATTCGGCCTTCAACATGTCACACTAAATAGAAGCCGAATCCACATTCGGCCTGCAACATCTCACACTAAATAGAGGCCGAATCCGCATTCGGCTTCTATTCCTACATCATTTGGGGCCGAATTAACATTCGGCTCTCACGATAAATTTTTTTAGAGGCCGAATGTTGTGGTGTCAAAATTATTGAAAATCTGTGTAACATTCGGCCTCTAAAAGCTAGGTATTTTAGGGGCCGAATCTTTATTCGGCTCTCACGATAAATTTTTTTAGAGGCCGAATAATGGGAGTAAAAATTATTGAAACTCAGTGTAACATTCGGCTTCTAAAAGTTAGGTATTTTAGGGGCCGAATTAATATTCGGCCCCCACGATAGTTTGCTTTTAGGGGCCGAATAAAGTAAGTAATATATGGTTGGTAAGAGGGTATTATTCGGCTTTCAAAAGAAACAGATATAGAGGCCGAATGTATATTCGGCCCTCACGATAGTTTATAAATAGAAGCCGAATATATTAAACGGTAAAGAACTTAGACAACCACAATGCAAAGATGAAAATACAACAATAATAATAAGTAAACCAAACTATTATTGACCGCTTCCAAACATTTCACCAAACTAATTCATTGACCGCTCTCAATCTTTCATAACATTCGACAAACTTGAATTCTCGGTGATGGATAAGGTAATATCGCTGCCGAGCTAGATTGAAAACTTCTTCGCGTGATACACCTCTATTGCTTTGGGCCATTGCTCTTCTAATACGGACGAACTCAGCTATTTCTCCGCTAATGTGGTTCCACCGAGTTCTAATTTCATTTTCATCTCTAGTATTCGGATTATTCGTAGCACTCACGAACACATCAAAAACACGGTTCCAAAACGGCGCTTGTCCGGGTACCACAACACCCATCAAGCCATTCAATGATTCACGCATGAAAGAACAAGTAATCCCAAGATCTTCTATGTGGGTATAATTCCTCGCCATTTTGGAATAGCAAAAAACTTGAAAAATAAATGGGTATAACAACCTTTAGAAGTTGTGTCGAAACCTTATATAGAGGAGCCCCAACGGATCTATTCTTGAACTCCAACGGATCTATTTTCGAACTCCAACGGATCTATTTTTGAACACAATAACTCTTTTTTGATAGTAGTAAACATTCGGCTTATAAATTCTACATTAATAGGGGCCGAATATACATTCGGCCCTCACGATAAAATTCTTTAGAGGCCGAATGTTGGGTCGTAAAAATTATTGAAACTCTGTGTAACATTCGGCCTCTAAAATCTGGGTACTTTAGAAGCCGAATGTACATTCGGCTCTCACGATAAACATGTATAGAGGCCGAATGTTGGGGTGTAAAAATACTTGAAAATCAGTGTAACATTCGGCCTCTAAAATCTAGGTATTTTAGGGGCCGAATGTACATTCGGCCCCCACGATAGTTTCCTTTTAGAGGCCGAATGTACATTCGGCCTCCACGATAGTTCCCTTTAGAGGCCGAATGTGACCTGCATATTGATTCCCAAACATAACAAATAACATAACCAAATAACAAAACACCAAAGGTACTTAAAAACATAAAATTCATTGTAGCATACCCCACTTAAATAAATTTCAACATCCAAAGTACTTAACATGAACAACATAGTCTTGAAAAGAAATAAATGCCGAACTAAAAACACATCGCCTTAAACCAAACATGATGAACATGCATTAAACCTTGAAAATTGGTTAAAGGTCAAGTTTTCAGTATAGGTTGCCTTAATTAGTTTAGGCAAAAGGTGCTCCATGCATACGGTTAAGACCTAAGCGTTTGGTGTACCCCGGGGGACGAGCAAGAGGACGAGACATCTCTCCTAAGATTGGCATGGTTGGTAGCATCTTCCACCAGTGAGCCTGCATAACTCTGTACCGATGTGAAGGATCCTTGGGAAGAAACACAGCTTCATATCCTCCCTTGTCGCTTCCTGCAACAAAGATGTTTTCCCCATAAATGGCAAATCCTTCCATTCCCTGGTCAAACCCCTGTGAGTAGCAACCTGC